>NIVC01001355.1:276381-307432 GCA_002269645.1 Macrostomum lignano
TTTCCTTTACCAGCTCTCTGCTTAGGTAGGTTCACTTAGTACAAAGATAGCTCAGTCATTCACATAAGCACATTTAAGATCTCACAGAGACAGTCTTTGTTGTTGAACGCGATGCCAGCTGTTGCCAGCGCGGATCAGCCCTGAGACTGAGCAGAGTGATGGGTCCTCCAGGAGCGTAAGCTCGGGCCACCAAAATATTGGTTTCCTATGTGGCGCCTCTCTGCTGGGTGATTGGAACCGTTGTGGGGTTTGGGTATCCGAACTGCGAACGAAGCTCAATAATTTTTTGCAATGCTTGGCACCGCCAACCCGCTTGGGAGAGTTGATCCATCGAGTGCAAACTACCCATTAGACAGGGTCGACCGTAGGCGGGCACAAAAAGCCCAGCGAGATCAATTAAGCCTGTCACTAAGGCACTGAACACCCTCTAATGCCTAGGATCCTCGGTATCTGGTGGGTAACATTGGTATGGGGTTACCAACTTCTGGGGCTCACGCCTTGCAGGTGTTCATTTTGCCAGCTCCCTTCGCAAGTAGGTTCAACTAGCGCAATTGTACTCTTGAAGCAGCACAGAGCGTGATAGTCTTCCTGAAATACGCGCATCTCAACCGGCGACGCGCAAGTTCGTCACCCATCCCGCCGCGGTCACACAAATAACCCTATGGATCGGGTGCTCTAACACATAAAATCACATAGACCGTTTTTAAAGTTTGTGAACACTTAATTCTTTTAGACAAACCGAAGACGAAACTATTGTTAACCTTCATATAACTGTTATTGCCGTCTTCAACTATTTTGCCTGCTGAAAACTACTATTAGTAACATGATTCAGAACTTAATAATAATGGTTCCGTCGCAAAACTGCCAGCCTCTTGCTGCCTACGAGTATTTAAAATCTGTCATTGCTTGTAGCACAAAAACATCTTTTACAACTAGATTCAGTGAATAACGTTCCAAAATTTTCTTCCTTTATTTATTAAATAGTTCAACTTCAACTTCACTTATAAGTAGGCAATATAGAAGTTGTCAATCGTAATTTATTTCAGAGTTAACGCCAGTTCCACTGAATCATCAAACTGCGGCGTAGCATTCCAGCTGGTGTCCGGCAGGCCCGTGTTCACCTGCGAGCCCACTAACCAGCGCCTGCCCGCCCTGATTAAATTTGCCCAAATTCCCCTGGTAAAGAGGCCGGCAGCAGCAGCCGCTGAAAACCTGTTTGTCACGTGTTTCACCGCCTGGGTTGCCAAGCACCAGCCGGCCGCGTGCTCAACCGGTTGCATTGTTGGCATCGTAGCTGGTGCACTGGCGTTAGCCGTAGCGCTCTGCTGTCTAGTGGCCTGCTGTCGCCGGAAATGCTCCTGGAAGCGGTATTCCCTGACTGCCGCCACCTGCAGGGAGGAGTCGGTCGGGTCCGGCGTAGAAGAGAAATCGCCAGCTTTGCCTGCCGATGCTGCTGTCGGGTCCGATCTGTCAGACGCTCAAGTCCAGATGATGCCCGGCAAAAGCGAAAAACCCAGAGAAACTGAAGATCCAAAGCTCTGAATATTGCAAGAGTACCTGTCTCTTTTTTCATGTTTACCTGCTTATCAGTATAGTTTTTAATTTTCAGAGAGACCGGACAAGCGATACGCAAGAAACTATAAAAAATTGGGCTATTTATAAAAAGTGAACACTTTCTTGCTCTTACACCCTGCTTCATATGAAGGAATATAGGCTGACCACTTTTTCATCTGAGCAAAGGGGCTGTGAACACACTGGTGCACTTTTAGTGACATTGTCACACAACCAGCGAGAGGCATTACTGTCCATTGCATCGACTCCCCTGAGCAGGCAGACAAGCGCGCGGATACGTACGCAGTCATATGCACAGGCACAAACTCACACAGGAGTGTACAGCGGCCCTAACTTTATTTAACGTTAGGCATGTACACTTCACTGTGCCTTGGGGGGTTGGCCCAAGCCGAGAATCCAATTTAGCCCCAAATTAATGTTGACTGCACTGGGAATCGAGCCTGGGCCGCTGGCACACCAGAGCGCCGCGCCAGACCAGTGGGTGCGCTACGGACCCCATGGTTTGATGAAAGGTGACTGTTTATTTGTTATTCTAGGAAATTCTAATATGCTCGCTAGGTGGCCACATTAATAAACTTGATGTAACCACGCTCTGGTCGCGGGATAGGGCATGGGAACTTTTTCGAAAGTGCCTCCTATCCCGTGCACCCCCTGCACAGAGCTGTCGAGACTCGGCCAGGTCTCCGACCAGGCCTGGAGACTCCCGCTCTGCTGCACCCCTCCTGCTGCCTTGGTTCCGTCTCCCCTGCCGCCACACCTGCCTTTCCGGAGCTCCCTACCCCTTTCTGTACCTCCCCCTCTACCCTATCTCTTCTGTTTTCCGCCCTATTCTTCCTGTACTTTCCCTATCCCCCCCTCTTTTTGTCTCCCTCTGCACTCTTTTCCTGCGCTGTCCCCTCTTTCCCTGTGTCTACTTACAGTATTTTGTGTGCTCACCGTCTCCCCATCCCCTCCAAAACTCCCAAACGGTGACGCAAGTCGTGTGACCCCTTCTCCCCCTCGGTGACTCATCGATGACTCATCCCCCTCTCTTGCGCAACCTTTTCTCACGCCATTGTTCTCCTCCACAAATTTCTCATGCGACACCCACCCCACCTCCGCTTCTATTGTTCTCGTTTTTGCTTCTTTTGTTCTTTCGACCCCCACCAATTATCACATTTTCTCCGATTTTCTCTTTCTTTTGTTCTCGTTTTCGCACCTAATTATCACCTTTTCCCCAATGTTTACTTTTCCATTGTTCTCAGTTCTCCCCAATTATCCCCGATTTCCAATTCCTTTGTTCTCGACCCCAGCCCCATTGTTCTCAATGTTTGCTTGCGCAACACTTTCGCGACCACCCGCTGCGCCAATTATCCCCCCACCCCACCTCCGGATTGCGCAATTTCCCGATTTCTCATGTTGCTATGCCGGTCTCATGCTTCTCATCATGACTCATTCTGACGTCATTCTGCCGGCAGCCAATCAGAGAGAGGGAGCCATGGTAACGACCTTGAGGAGACGGCTGTGAGGTCTATAAAAGGAAGCGATTTCGGCATGAAAATCCTCAACCTTTTGGGCTCCTCGTCCTTCTTTGGACTTGCTGTCAGACTGAGTTCTGACCCATTCGTCTATAAGACGAATCCCTGCCGGTCCGCGGTCTGTTACCGCCAAGTTATCCTTAGCTCCCCAAGTGAGCTCGCTTATCGGCCAGCGGTCTGAAACCGCCCAGCATCATCAGCATCGCCTGATCTACATCAGCGCCTCGTCGCTCCAGCGCATCGCCGCTTCACCGTCTGCTTGACTGCAGCCTACAGCCGCCCTCGGGCACTCCGCCTCTCTCTCTCTCTGTGCAGCTGCCGGTAAGTTCCTGTTACTAATTTGTGCTCTAATTGCCTTTGCTTATCCGGGGTTTGCCTATTTTCCATTGTCTGATTAGAGAGCTGAGCCAATTGTGATACCGTACTTTTTGCTGTATTTTACTCAATAGTGAAGCCGCCTAATTGCCTGATTATTCGCCTAAGGGCCTAATTATTAACTACTAACTAACTCCATCATTATTCACTCTTTAACCATCATTTCACTCATGGCTTGCTAAGCCTTTCTCCCGGGGTGGCAAAGCATAAGGAAGTTTGGGTAAGCTAATGGCCTCTCCCCGTGCAAAGCCCGCCTGTGAGTGCGTTCTGCGGGGCCGTGTGTGCGTGCAGTAGAGGGATTAGCGAGTCTTGGCACAGAATGGCAGTAGGAGGGTTGCAACCCCATGCTGACGCGTCCCTTCGCCCTGAGCAATCTAAACTATAGACAGTACATGTTCGCCTCATACTACTCTTAGTAATCAAAGTCGTAAGTTAGCCTCGCTCACAGCCACAAAGGATCCCCTGCTGAGAAATCCTCCAGATTGAGCCCAGAGTTCCCGATCATGCCCCAAGCAGAGTCCCTGTACTCGGCTGCATGTGTCTCCCCTGTTAGCCTAAATCTCCTGGTAACCATCCCAGGCGGGGCTCTAGCCTCGAGAGGTCTGGTAGAAAGATCCAGGTGCGCCAGGTCACATAGAGTGGTGGCAGCCACTCGGTCATACTCTGACCGAGTGACCAACTATTGCACCTTGGCTACAGGTGGGGTCCATGTGGGTCCTTGGCCCTCTGGTCACAAAGCGCTACCAAAGCTATCAATCATGTGGGCGGGACAGTCTGGTGCTGGAGGTCCGTCAGGCCATTGCCCGGTCATAGGCAGCCTACGGTCATTGCCCCCTCTAGTCATGCGTTCGTCTCTCTACGGAGCGGACAGGCGACAAGGGCGGTTACATCAAACTCTAATAAAGTATATTAATTCTTTCTGAAACATGTGGCTCAATTTAATGATAGCTTCTTCTGTATTGATTGTCCGATATCGTTAAATACAAATAACATTTTTTTAAGATTAAATTAGATTTTTATAATCTGCCCAATATTCCGGCATAAGTTAATTGGTATAGTAGTGAAGCCTTAAGCCCAATAGCTTAATTGAAATAAATAGGTGAATGAATTTCCATATTCCATATTTTCAGCTCTTTTCGGTGGTGTCTGTTTTTCAATTTACTTTTTGAGCTAAACTTGCAGGAGTTAAATGAAACAAACTGTAAAGTTTTGTTGCTCACTAGCTTTGCATTTTACAGTCCCTTCACGGAGCACAAAACAAATTTTAAATGTTAAGCAGCTGATCGTCTGTCTGTAATGGGTTTTTCCGCTGTTTTTGAACAAATTGTTTTCCTTCGCTAATTTATTGGTCTTTAATCCGCGATTTTATTTCTAAAAATGTAAGAAATATTTCTATAATTAATTCTCGATATTGCACGTTACAACAAAAAATCAGATGTATTCTTTCGATTTAAAATATTTATTATAACATGTACGAGTATAGCCAATATGAATGATGAATGAAAGTGTACCTCCCGATTTGCTATTGCTTGTCATATTGAAATATTTTTATTCCTAACTGCTTACTCATGCCTTGCTTATTTCATCGCCTTGCTATTGTTAAAGTACACATTTTTAAAGAAGCATATTTGCTCATTTTTATTCATTTTTTGGATGAATCGGTCCTATCGCATTGTTTCATTGCCAATTGTTTTTGTTGC
Organism: Macrostomum lignano; assembly: GCA_002269645.1. NCBI lineage: Eukaryota > Metazoa > Platyhelminthes > Macrostomidae > Macrostomum > Macrostomum lignano. The sequence goes on from NIVC01001355.1 coordinate 281,546, forward strand.
ATGTTTCACAACGGTAAATGTACCCATCCGCCTTGTGCATCTTGGTGCTAAGTGTTCGTTTATGGTTTGTCAACTAAATTGTTCATTTTCTGCTGGGTAACATCTGCTAGATAATGGGAATATTATAAGGAAACAATGCAAAAAAACTTATTTTGTTTCAACTCAACTCAACACTCAAATATCTTCTTTGTAATTTCTGCGCTTACTTAGTCTTGTACACACCAATAAAGCGTATTATTTAGAGGCTTGTGTATTATACACACGTATATGTATATAACGATTTTTCTTTATTCATTTTCTAAACATCATTTAGACTAGAGTGACCATTTAGATTGCATGCTGCTTGGAACCCTCCCGACCCACAGAAACTTAGTTAGAAAGTTGGAAAACTTATGTATCAAATCAATAGTAAATATTCATCCTAATTGCCTCGTTTCAGCACAGAAAAATCAATGAAGCAATCGACTTATTTTACAGTGGCTCTGCTACTACTTTTCTGTAAGCTTGTGTGGTTTTTTTTCAATTAGAAAACTATAAATGGATCCTACTTACGGTAGTATATCAATGGCTACGCTTTTAAATTGCATTTACAGTTGTGTTAGTCAATGCGAAAGATCTTTATTGCATCGACAGGGCGACTTATAACCAGACAGTTGACTTTAGGAGCGATTCGAGGGTAAGAAATGCTTATTTAATCGTACTTACTCTGCCTCTGAACAAAAACGCAAGTGATTTGTCTTTTTGTTGTTGCAAATTGTCTCACTTTAAGTAACAATTACGTAATGTTTACGCTCCCAGGTGATGACTTATGTTAAAGACGAGCCGGGCTACCAGGTGAACCTGCAGTGCAAGTGGATTCTGCAGCCTACCAACTACGATAAGCCCAGTCAGATGTACATTCGGGTGCCCGTTATCGACTTTGACGTCAACAATGTAACAGAGGCTCAGTGCAGCCTTTCCAATCCAAATGTTGATGTGTTCAGTATGAAGCTGAAGATGAACGATAGTAAGTGGTGGCCTAGGGAGCTGAAATGCTCATTTGTACTCGTATATCACTCATATGTCACCTCGATCCTCACTAATTTACTAGCGTTTGTGTTTCAGTTTCAGCTGCATCATCTCTGAATGAGTTCTGGTGCTCAAACAATTCAGTGAAAGTCAAGAGCCAAATCGTGAACTTGTGGGACTCGTGAGTGTCTTGAAGCATCTGACAGTCTTCGTTTTCCTTGGCAATTCATATTTTCATTTTTGCTTCACCTTTGCTCAGGTCGTACAAACTGGCTTTGGAGTTCCGCTCTGACGATAAGCAAGTCCGGTCCAACGCCAAGGGAGTGCAGGTGGATGTGCAGGTGCTGGGCAGAGATTATTGCCACAGGAACATGCTGTTCTTTGAGGGCTCCTGCTATCTGATAACACCTGAGCGCCTGACACCTGCTGAGGCATTCAGCATCGCAAAGAATTACCTTGGCAACGTCTTCACGGTTCCTAAAAACAGAAACGACTCAGACTTTTTCCGTCCGTTCATTCAGCGAAGTGAGCTGCTTTGTTCAGTGCTTTCTTTAACGTGGTGTGGCCTTTTCTTTTACTAATTATTGTTTGCATCTCTGCAGACTCTGACAGGCTCGAGGAGTTCCCATTTGAGTCTCCGCTGTCCCTAACCGGAAGCAAGGTGTGGACCGGCTACTTTATCCGCTTTCTCGACAATCCAACCGCCTCGGACGTCGCCGATAACATCCTGTCTGCCCAGTTCTTGGATCCGTTGAACTATTGCATCGTTGGCAGCAGGAAGTTGACCGGGTTAGTTCTTTTTCTCTAACCTCTAAACCTCTATAAAAGAGATTGTAGCCTAGTGGTCAGAGCATCAGACTCACGACTTGAAGGTCGGGGGTTCGATTCTTGACTCACTCGGAACAATTTGTGTCCTTGAGCTAGACACTTAACTCTGCATTGCTTCGGTTCACCCATCTGTAAAATGGGTGCCTGCATTAGCTGGGGTAATTGAGGGTGTGCGTGACGACCACCCAGTCCTTGGACTGAACAGCCGTATGCAGCTTTCAGATGCGCCGCGCAATAGCTGCGTTTGAGCTGTCGGTTGCACATCTGCCCATTAAGGCAGGTGTAATCAGTTATTTTTTTTTCGACAGTACCGATTAATCTTTCTGGCTCGTGTTGGCCTAAAACTTAGGACGATTCTCGCATAATGAGGGACAATCCTCAAGATGCAGGTTGTGTACGTGTCTGACGATGACACTGTGCCTGCGTACGTATCAGTGTGCGTGCTCGTCACGTCCTCGTTCGTCAGCGTAAATGGTCATGACTGTCTTCCTCGCTGGCTGCGGGTCGACCGTCGCTTCGATTTCTTAGAGGCGGGGGCTGTGTTCACCCTGGCGCATTGTAAGCGACATTGTCACGCAACCGGTGAGAGGCATTACTGCCTATTTCGCCGATTCCCAAGCGCGCGGATACGTACGCAGTCATACGCACAGGCACACACTCACACGGAAGCCCTTAATGGCGTTAATTACACGAGCAGAGCGAAGCCGAGATTCCAATTTAACCCCAAAATTAATGTGACTGCATTTGGAATCAAGCCTGTGCCGCTGGCACATAAGAACGCTGCGCTTTACCACTGCCCCCCCCCCGAGCAGCCGAGCTTTTTAGACCAATATGCCAAATCTCGTTTAAGGGTGTTTTTAGTTGCAACTGCATCGAGATATAAAGCAAAAATCCTAGTGCCGAATGAAACGTCAAGAAACGTAACTTCAGAAATAGTCAATTTAAAAATCAATATCAGTCGAAAGAATCCTCCTAGTATTGTTGAATGTTTTATATTCATTCAGTGATGCAATTTACATTAAATTCTAGTTTCGCGTTTAGTCATTACATCAATTTTCCCGCTATTTTTGAGGCAGCTCTTGTCTTATATAGTATCTGTGGGCTTTAAACTTTTGTGAAAATTCTAAATCATACGGTACAAAAAGTGAAAAAAATGGCCCAAAACTGTCTTTTTTAGCACCCTCGGAGCCGGATTGAATGTCCAGAATAAACAGAGTCAGTGCGCCGTAGCCCTAGAATTTACCAACAATGGTGACGTGAAATTCACCTGCGAATCAACTGACCTGCGACTGCCAGCCCTGATCGAATTCAGACAGATTCCAGCTGCGAATAATGCCAGCCTGCACTCGCAGCTGTTTAGAACTTGCAACTATCTGTTAGGAGACGGCCCGTCAGCTGATGTCGGTGGATTTTCATGCAAAATTGGCTGCATTATCAGCCTGTCAGGGGCCGGCTTGGCCATTCTGTTTGTAGTTCTACTGTGCGCCTGCTGCGTCTATTGCGCCTGCTATCGGAAGCGCGACTCGCCCTGGGAAGAATTTGTTATCCCGCAACACGAAGTGGAGCCTTTTACAGCTTGATAGTCGATGGTGTAATTAATAAAGTTTGAAGTGCTGAGCTGTCTTAATCCTGCTTGTTACATGCTTCTATCCATGCTTATAAATTTGTAGACTTATTATGCTTAAAATATTCGCTTAAGGTACACGTTACCTCATCACACTACCGAGCCTGTACGTACAATCTATAAATTGTAAATAAACTTTTGGGTAGGGTGGCTCCCGCCACAGTTATAAGATCTGATCCATCGATTATTTGATTTGAATTGTTCCACCACGTGAGTTGCTTCAAGGTTTAGCGTTACAGAACACGTCATATTCGTCGAAACGTCTGTCAAATCGTAGCAAGAGTTTTTTAAACAAAAGAAAATTATTTTTGGCTGGTTGGCTGTTAGTTTTAAATAATAATACTATTACGAATAAAATAGATTTTCAATAGATCGATCATTACTCTGCTTATGCTTAGTTTGAGACATTATCTATAGTATATTCATTTGTAAATAATGAGCATACTGTTTTTACAGTTCAAGATACAGTATTTAGCTTATTTTTGCCCTGTGCAATATTTTTTTCATATTGTGCAGATGTTTAGGATAGGTTTTTTTCTGTAAATATGATTTACCTGCACTGCAGCTACTGAGCTTACCAGCTGACCAGAATCTAGTCGAGTTTTCAATCACTGTTTTTAAGACCATTTTTTCTCTGTAAATCAATCCATCCACTGTGCATGTAGACTGTTTTACATTTTCTCTCAACCATAGATGCACAGTGCAATTGATTTTTTGTTGTTTTTCCCATTAGTCATCTTTTACCATCTTTTACCATGCATATTTACTATTTGACCTTGTCCTTTTAATTGTAATTAAACTCTTGAATTGCACTTGTTCATCATCTATAAAGCAATTTTTGCACCTGTCTCGCGCAGCTCTTCTTCGAAGCTTCTTCGATTTTACACCTGTAATTAAGTAATAAATTTGATAAACAAAATGCGTTGATTGCCCGCAGATGGTTGACTTCGATGGCTTTATATTTTGTCAATTATGGCGTTGTTATAAAAAGAGCATATACCAGTACAGTTGAATATTTTTAAGCTTACTATAAACTAATAATTTATAGGGCTATAGCTAACAAGCATAACCTTAGTTTCATTTTAGTTTTTAATAAACAATATGCTTTAGCATCCTTTGTAAAATTGTGTATTTCAGCCGTGAGAACAATGCTTTTTCGATCTGTCAGCCTTACAATTTTTATTCTGATGTCCGGTAAGTTATTAAATCAATCAAATCTTAGTTTTTTTATATTTTTCGTTCATTATTTTTATAAATTTGAAAATCAAAAAGGGCTTGTCAACTTGAGCTCATAAAGTGAAGCCCGAGTAACCTATGTACACAAATGATACGTCATTCTGCTCACAGTGACACTAGGAAGACTGGTTTGGAAAACATAGGAAAACTTAAGCTCATAAAGTAGAGTCCCTATTATCCCTTTGCTTGTTTTCCCCTATCCCAATCCAATTTTCGTCACTTTTTTGCCAAACCCAACTTTCTAGTGTCATTGTGAGCAGAATGACGTATCGTTTATGTACATAGGCTATACGGGCTCCACTTTATGAGCTCAAGTTGACAGGCACTTTGTAAACAACTTCATAACGTGATCTTCGAGTATGAGCGGTTTTCTAACCATGAATTACTGGTTCGGGAAGTTTCTGGCTTAAAAGCATCCCGAAAATGTTAATAAAGCTAATAATTTGACCATCCGTTCTAATAAAAAATATCAGTATATTCCCTAACGCCTAACTTCAGTAGCGACTGTCGGAGCTGAGGATCAGCACTGTATCGACAAGGCCCTTAAGGATATCAACGTTGAAATCGGTGGCGACAACCCACAGCGGGTAAATATAAAAAGTGTTGGTTTTTCTTTGTCCATTATGCCAGCAGCAGGTTTGAGCAGTGAACCAAGTCAGGTAACACTAACGCGTCTGAATCTCGCGCACAGTGGTTCCGACAATACAATTATTGTACAATACGCCAACGTGCCTTTGCTTCGGCTTCTCGTGGGACTCACGCTTCTGAGCGCCTAATACTGAGGCATAGATGCGTACATGTATGTACTGTATGCTGATAATGATATTGCCAGGGCAGCTGTACATGCTGTCTGCTTGTGTACGTATCCGTGTGCTTACGCGCGCTCAGGGTAAATAGGTTTTACCTCGTACTTCTTAATTATCCATTGATGTACAGCTTTTTGTTAATTAATTTTTCACTTCAGGTGATGACCTTCATTCGAGACGAGCCAGGCTACCAGGTGAAACTGCGGTGCCACTGGAATCTGCAGCCTACCAACTACGATAATCCGAGGCAGATGTACATTCGGGTGCCCGTTATCGACTTTGACACCAACGATGTGTCTGGGGATCAGTGCAATATCTCCAATCTAGATGTCGATATTCTCACATTTTCACTGAAGCAAAATTTGAGTACGTGACTTTTAATATCAATGATCTTTCGCGTTATAAAAATAAATTCAAGCAGAACTCGGCTGTTTTTCAGGGGAAGAGGAGATTAATCCCTGTAATGGAGGCCAGAGTACGTACATGTCGATGCAGACTTCAGGTGAGTAATCTGTGTGATTCTTTGTTTCATTTTCATTTATTTGAATTCAACTGCTTATTCTAAGCAGCAACATTGGGTCCTGTGTAATTTGCAGCCGAAGAGAAGCCACAATACATGTGCTCAAGCAAGTCATTCAAAATCAAGGAACAAATCGTGAACTTGTGGGACCCGTGAGTGTCTTGAAACATCTGTGATCTTTCGTGCATCATGTGGAATATGGATTTTGGTATTTGCTCTCTTACCTTTGCTCAGGTCGTACAAGCTGGCTTTGGAGTTCCGCTCTGATGATAAGCAAGTCCGGTCCAACGCCAAGGGAGTGCAGGTGGATGTGCAGGTGCTGGGCAGAGACTATTGCCACAGTACCATGCTGTTCTTTGAGGGCTCCTGCTATCTGATAACACCTGAGATTACACCTGCTGAGGCGTTCAGCATCTCGAAGAATTACCTTGGCAACCTCTTCACTGTTCCTAAAAACAGAAACGACTCAGACTTTTTCCGTCCGTTCGTTCAGCGAAGTGAGCCTTTTAACATTGCTAAACATAGCTGTATGTATCTGCTAGTCGATTTTATGCAGAACATCGAGTGTCTGCATCGCGTATTGCACTAGCTAATGCAGTAGCTATTTACAGTTCTCTAACTGAAATGTTTTGCACTTCAGACAACGACAGAAGCGGTGAGTTCCCATTTGAGTCTCCGCTGTCCCTGGTCGGCAGAAAGATGTGGACCGGCTACTTTGTGGATCTGCCAGCCCAGAGCCCCGTCAATGGCGCCCTGTTTATGAACCCGGCTAAGAAATGCTGTCAGGAGAAGCGAAATATGACTGTGTGAGTTACCTTATAAAATATTTCTCTCAGTTTTGTTGGATCCTTGCCTTGAATTTTTTTAAGGTCATCAGTTATTGTCTTATTTATACGTATTTTAGCTACATCAGTAGCACTGTCAACCAGGCTGTGGAGCCAGTTTGTGCCGTTGCCATGGTGATTACTAGTGGTTCCCGTGTGAATTTCACCTGCGAATCGTTGAGCTCAAAGCTACCAGCTCTGATCGAGTTCAAGCAGATTCCCGCCACCAAAGGCGACACGCATCCGCAACTGTTCACCACTTGCGACACGCTGCCTGAGAAGCAGCTCGACACGAGTTCCGCACTGACAACACACAGCCGAGTTACTACAGCCGAGCCTCAGTCTACAAGGACTGTCATTGTTATCGTGGTAGTTGTCTTGTTCGTCGCTATTTTAATCGCCGTAATTGTCGTTGCCATTGTAATATTCTTCAAAAGAAGAGCCAACCCGCAAAGCGATGGCCAAACTGAAGCTGAGACTCCTGCTGGACCGGAGAAAGTGCCTCTGAATGCACGCGGAGAGGATGGGGAGGCTTCTCAGCCGAGCAAGACCGACCCGACAGTTTAAAATTCATATTGACGAGAAAGAAGTTGAAAGCGAATTGTTTGAATTAGTTTGTTAATTTTAGCTTAACAGTTTATTGCTGTGTTGTATGCTTATACATAAAAATTAAGAAAATAAAACCCCGTGGAGTGTTGCTGATTTTTCTGATTATTATAGTTTACCGTTGTATTAGCATCATGACGCACCGTTTTTCAAGCTTAGACCTTCGATTGTAATATTAACGTTGACTATATTTTATTCATATTAGTTTATTCTATTTACGTTTAGCGTTTTCTCTGGTCCTCGCGCAAAACAACTGAGACCCTAAAAGCAAAAGCAATCAAACATTTGATTCCTTGATTTCAACTTTTGGTCGCAGTGTTTTTGCGTTCGAGGCCGAGGGCACGAGTTTGTCCGAATTTCGGCCACTTATAGTTAGGTGCTTTTTCAGCCAGTTGTCCAAACGCGTCTACTAATGACCGAAATTCGGACACTCGTGCCCTCGGCCTCACCGTCAACCTGCAACCGGCCACTTTTTGTTGACTTGGACAAGTGGCCGAAGAAGCGTCTACACTTTATTAGTTGCCGAAATTGGGATATTTTCGGCCTCTTTCCGTACACTTACAACTAGCCATTTATTTCGGCACATGGTCGCCACGGATCACGGCTTGGAATCTAAACAAAACTTTGAGTGAAGTTCGTGTAATTTATATATTCATTTTCTGTATAATGCCTACTATATTTTACCATTTTACATTTTATCTTACTTTTTACCCCTTTTTATTGTAACTAGGGATTTTCTATAGCACTATAGAGTGTTATTTTATTACCTTTGCTAACCTGACCATTTTTAAAACACACTTTATGGGCTCTTACAAACCTTATCTATCTTTATGAATGTAGATATTGAAGATAATTTAACCTGATAAATTGCTTGCGAAATTTAGCGTCTGACACCTCGTATCCAAAATTATCTTATTTATGTGTCTTGATGTAACCGCCCTTGTCGCCTGTCCGCTCCGTAGAGAGACGAACGCATGACTAGAGGGGGCAATGACCGTAGGCTGCCTATGACCGGGCAATGACCTGACGGACCTCCAGCACCAGACTGTCCCGCCCACATGTTTGATAGCTTTGGTAGCGCTTTGTGACCAGAGGGCCAAGGACCCACATGGACCCCACCTGTAGCCAAGGTGCAATAGTTGGTCACTCGGTCATGGTATGACCGAGTGGCTGCCACCACTCTATGTGACCTGGCGCACCTGGATCTTACTACCAGACCTCTCGAGGCTAGAGCCCCGCCTGGGATGGTTACCAGGAGATTTAGGCTAACAGGGGAGACACATGCAGCCGAGTACAGGGACTCTTCTTGGGGCATGATCGGGAACTCTGGGCTCAATCTGGAGGATTTCTCAGCAGGGGATCCTTTGTGGCTGTGAGCGAGGCTGACTTGCGACTTTGATTACTAAGAGTAGTATGAGACGAACATGTGCTGTCTATAGTTTAGATTGCTCAGGGCGAAGGGACGCGCCAGCATGGGGTTGCAAACCTTCCTACTGCCATTCTGTGCCAAGACTCGCTAATCCCTCTACTGCACGCACACACGGCCCCGCAGCACGCACTCACAGGCGGGCTTTGCACGGGGAGAGGCCATTAGCTTACCCAACTTCCTTATACTTTGCCACCCCGGGAGAAAGGCTTAGCAAGCCATGAGTGAAATGATGGTGAGGTTAGTTAACAGTTAATAATTAGGCCCTTAGGCAAATAATCAGGCAATTAGGCGGCTTCACTATTGAGTAAAAGTACAGCAAAAGATACGGTACCACGATTGGCTCAGCTCTCTAATCAAGTAATGGCAAAATAGGCAAACCCCGGATAAGCAGAGGCAATTAGAGCACAAATTAGTAATAGGAACTTACCGGCAGCTGCACAGAGAGAGAGAGAGAGCGGCGGAGTGACCGAGGGCGGTTGTAGGCTGCAGTCAGGCAGACAGTGAAGCGACGAGGCGCTGATGTAGATCAGGCGATGCTGATGATGCTGGGCGGTATCAGACCGCTGGCCGATAGGCGAGCTCACTTGGGAGCTAAGGTAACTGGGCAGTATCAGACCGCGGGCCGGCAGAGGTTCTCCTACAGACGAATAGGTCAGAGCTACGTCTGGCAGCGAGTCCACAGTAGGACGAGAAGGAACGCCCAAGCAAGAAAAGGAAAGGCCAGGACCGAGACCGAGTGAGGATTCACATGCCGAAAACCGCCTCCTTATATAGCCATCCCAGCCGCCGCTCCAAGTTCGTTTCCATGACTCCCTCTCTCTGATTGGCTGCCGGCAGAATGACGCCAGGATGAGAAGTATGAGAACGGCATAGCAACATGAGAAATGGGAGAATTGCGCAATCCGGAGGTGGGCTGGGGGGGTAATTGGCGCAGCGGGAGGTCGCGAAAGTGTTGCGCAAGCAAACATTGAAAACAATGGGGCGGGGATCGAGAACAAAGAAATTGGAAATCGGGGATAATTGTGGAGAACCGAAAACAATAGAAAAGCAAACATTGGGGAAAATGTGATAATTAGGTGCGAAAATGAGAACAATAGAAAGAGAAAATCGAAGAAAATGTGATAAATGGTGGAGATAAAGAGAACAAAAGAATCAAAAACGAGAACAATAGAAGCGGAGGTGGGGTGGGTGTCGCATGAGATATTTGGGGAGGAGAACAATAGTATGAGAAAAGGTTGCGCAAGAGAGGGGGATGAGTCATCGATGAGTCATCGAGGGGAAGGAGGGGTCACACGACTTGCGTCACCGTTTGGGAGTTTGAGAAGGGAAGGGGTGACGGTGAGCGCATAAAATACTGTAAGTAGACACAGAGAAAGGGGGCAGCGCAGGAAACTAGTGCAGAAAGAGACAAAAAAGAGGAGAGACAGGGAAAGTACACGAAGAATAGGGCGGAAAGCAGAAGAGATAGGGTGGAGGGGGGGGGAGGCACAGAGAGGGATAGGGAGCTCCGGAAAGGCAAGTGTGGCGGCAGGGGAGACGGAGCCAAGGCAGCAGGGGGTGCAGCAGAGCGGGAGTCCCCAGGCCTGGTCGAAGAAGGAGACCTGGCCTGTAACTGTTGTAAACGATAAGCCATATTTCTCCTTGCAGTAGTTGTTACACTTTTTGTTTACTTTTCTTATTAAATGTTGTTTATTTCACTTTTAAATAAATTTAAACGCTTCAATGTTTTACTACTGCACCATGTAAACCAAGTTTTAGATTCACAAGCGCAGTCAAACTGCATAAATTTTATTGTGGTGTATTTTTTTCTAACCTGAGTAGCGTACTATTCCGCTTTTTTGTCTGCTGCATCCTGATTCCGTGTCCTGCGACTACCGGTTTTGTTAACTTGAAGTTTACTTAACTGTAATCTTTATCTGCCACTATGAAAGCGCCGTGTGTGTGCGCTACTTCTGCCGGTCCTTTGTGTGACTCATCGAAATTAATTTTAAAGTTTCTGTTTCTGCACTTTTAGAAGCCTAAATACTCGTAGATAATTTTCTAAAATGCGATATTTATATATGCGTTAATGCTGCATTAGCCAACAGCAGAAGCGACTCACGGTCATGAGACCAAACCTCCTTATTCAGCTTTAACAGCGATAAATAACTGGAACAGTGGAACTGCGGATCAGTCTAAACTACCTAGAAGGCTATGCTGATTGCACTGTCACTATACGTCGCTTGCGTTTGCGACACTAAGCATAGCAGTCCGTTTTTATTGGCTTTTTATTAAAATATAACTTTTCCTGCAATTAGGTCTGCTTGTCCATAAAATGACAAGTGCTTTTGATTTTTACTCATTTTCTATCATCCTAATATTTAGTTTTAGAAATCAATATTATATCTTTAGATGCTCAGCACATCTTTAGTATGTTAGAAGATTAGAGAATTAAAAACTAAATTGGCAGTTAGACGTATTGTCATGATATTACGGCACGATCGTTTTTTTACTTTCAGTAGCCAGGAAGCATGTGTAAGCTATTTTATAAAAAGAAACACTGTTGGAGTGACTTGCAGTCGTAAACAACTTGCTATTGGTGCAGCTGCAATGTACATTAGCCAGCGCCACTAAAAATGTACATGGCAGACAGCTTTAGGCTGGAACACCGAGGAAGGCAATAAAATAGGGTGGGGTAGGCGGGGTAGAGATTTTGTGCAGCAAGCCGCGGCCGGAGGATTAAACTGGAGATTAAGAGGTCCAATAATAAACGAATCTATATAATTCACATGGCAGCTTTAGGCAGAACAACAGACAAGGCTACAAAATTTTGGCGTCGTTGGGGGGATTGAATTTAATTTTCTACTGAGCTAAAAGCAGCTTAGATGCAAATGTGCTCTGTGGATTTAATAGAATATAGCTCAAGCAGTTCTTTACTAAACCTTCCTATAGTAGTTATTTATTGATAGACCAGTGCAGAAGTCTTATCAGCTATCGGGTGCATTGTATAGTTAGAGTAACCATGCCTTACTTAGCTACCTATAAGCTACTTTTTGTCTGAATGAAAGTACCTGACATACAAAAATGGTGTCTGTTGTTTTTTTCAGAGTTGAGTACAATGAAGTGCAAGTGCGTAATAATATTAGTTTCGCTTTTGACATGTAAGTAAAAATTCCCATAAATAATAGCGCTGCAATAACATTGCCATTTGTAGTAACTTCAGTTGTATGGTCCAGGGTGGCAGTAATTTGCACGCGCTTGCATGTTATTCTGTCTATTCATTTTTTCTATCCCTTGGTGTCGCAAACTCTATATTAATTACTGAGAATGTATTTCTCGTTCGCTAAGATTTTCACTTGTCATATTGGCTGAGGAATGTGCTTTACAGGTTCAGTAGGACTCTTCAATGATAGCACGGAGACCTGGCAGTAATGCCAGGGCCACTTAAGGCAGTTCTTAATTGCAAATTGAATCAACGACGAAGAGAAACGAGCTGTGCTGCTTTGTACGTGCAGCAGAGACACACTGAGATCGACCTCTTCTGCTGACTGTTTAAACAAAGCATTGAAGGTCATAAATGTTGAAATCGGTGGACGATAATTCATAGAGGGTAAATTTTCACACCCTTTAAAGTTCGCTAATTGGGAACCTGCAATTGGGAACCTGCAAAAAAGGGCATTAATGGTTTATAATTAAGTCAGTTCGATTGTTTGGCTCTTTCAAGTTGTTGAATAGTTGGCAGTCGCTAGTTGCTAATTGGTTAGCAGTTGCTAGTTGTTGATTGGTTGGCAGTTGCTAGTTGCTAATTGGTTGGCAGTTGCTAGTTGTTGATTGGTTGACAGTCGCTAGTTGCTAATTGGTTGACAGTCGCTAGTTGCTAATTGGTTGGCAGTTGCTAGTTGCTAATTGGTTGGGAGTTGCTAGTTGCTAATTGGTTGGCAGTTGCTAGTTGCTAATTGGTTGGCAGTTGCTAGTTGCTAATTGGTTGGCAGTCGCTAGTTGCTAATTGGTTGGCAGTTGCTAGTTGCTAATTGGTTGGCAGTTGCTAGTTGCTAATTGGTTGGCAGTTGCTAGTTGCTAATTGGTTGGCAGTTGCTAGTTGCTAATTGGTTGGCAGTTGCTAGTTGCTAATTGGTTGGCAGTTGCTAGTTGCTAATTGGTTGGCAGTTGCTAGTTGCTAATTGGTTGGCAGTTGCTAGTTGCTAATTGGTTGGCAGTTGCTAGTTGCTAATTGGTTGGCAGTTGCTAGTTGCTAATTGTTTGGCAGTTGCTAGTTGCTAATTGGTTGGCAGTTGCTAGTTGCTAATTGGTTAGCAGTTGCTAGTTGCTAATTGGTTGGCAGTCGCTAGTTGCTAATTAATTGGTTCGCAGTTGCTAGTTGCTAATTAATTGGTTCGCAGTTGCTAGTTGCTAATTGGTTAGCAGTTGCTAGTTGCTAATTGGTTGGCAGTCGCTAGTTGCTAATTAATTGGTTCGCAGTTGCTAGTTGCTATTTGGTTAGCAGTTGCTAGCTGCTAATTAATTGGTTCGCAGTTGCTAGTTGCTAATTGGTTGGCAGTTGCTAGTTGCTAATTGCTTGGCAGTTGCTAATTGGTTGGCAGTTGCTAGTTGCTAATTGGTTGGCAGTTGCTAGTTGCTAATTGGTTGGCAATTGCTAGTTGCTAATTGGTTGGCAGTTGCTAGTTGCTAATTGGTTGGCAGTTGCTAGTTGCTAATTGGTTGGCAGTTGCTAGTTTCTAATTGGTTAGCAGTTGCTAGTTGCTAATTGATTGGCAGTTGCTAGTTGCTAATTGGTTGGCAGTTGCTAGTTGCTAATTGGTTGGCAGTTGCTAGTTGCTAATTGGTTGGCAGTCGCTAGTTGCTAATTAATTGGTTGGCAGTTGCTAGTTGCTAATTGGTTAGCAGTTGCTAGTTGCTAATTGGCTGGCAGTTGCTAGTTGCTAATTGTTTGGCAGTTGCTAGTTGCTAATTGGTTGGCAATTGCTAGTTGCTAATTGGTTGGCAGTTGCTAGTTGCTAATTGGTTGGCAGTTGCTAGTTGCTAATTGGTTGGCAGTTGCTCGTTTCTAATTGGTTAGCAGTTGCTAGTTGCTAATTGATTGGCAGTTGCTAGTTGCTAATTGGTTGGCAGTTGCTAGTTGCTAATTGGTTGGCAGTTGCTAGTTGCTAATTGGTTGGCAGTCGCTAGTTGCTAATTGGTTGGCAGTTGCTAGTTGCTAATTGGTTGGCAGTTGCTAGTTTCTAATTGGTTGGCAGTTGCTAGTTGCTAATTGGTTGGCAGTTGCTAGTTGCTAATTGGTGTGCAGTTGCTAGTTGCTAATTCTTTGGCAGTTGCTAGTTGCTAATTGGTTTACAGTCGCTAGTTGCTAATTAATTGGTTCGCAGTTGCTAGTTGCTAATTGGTTGGCAGTTGCTAATTGCTAATTGGTTGGCAGTCGCTAGTTGCTAATTGGTTGGCAGTTGCTAGTTGCTAATTGGTTAACAGTTGCTAGTTGCTAATTGGTTGGCAGTTGCTAGTTGCTAATTGTTTGGCAGTTACTAGTTGCTAATTGGTTGGCAGTTGCTAGTTGCTAATTGGTTGGCAGTTGCTAATTGGTTTACAGTCGCTAGTTGCTAATTGGTTGGCAGTTGCTAGTTGCTAATTGTTTGGCAGTTGCTAGTTGCTAATTGGTTGGCAGTCGCTAATTGCTAATTGGTTGGCAGTCGCTAGTTGCTAATTGGTTTACGGTTGCTAGTTGCTAATTGGTTGGCAGTTGCTAGTTGCTAATTGGTTGGCAGTTGCTAGTTGCTAATTGGTTGGCAGTTGCTAGTTGCTAATTGGTTTACAGTTGCTAGTTGCTAATTGGTTGGCAGTTGCTAGTTGCTAATTGGTTGGCAGTTGCTAGTTGCTAATTGGTTGGCAGTCGCTAGTTGCTAATTGGTTGGCAGTTGCTAGTTGCTAATTGGTTGGCAGTTGCTAGTTGCTAATTGGTTGGCAGTTGCTAGTTGCTAATTGGTTGGCAGTTGCTAGTTGCTAATTGGTTAGCAGTTGCTAGTTGCTAATTGGTTGGCAGTCGCTAGTTGCTAATTAATTGGTTCGCAGTTGCTAGTTGCTAATTAATTGGTTCGCAGTTGCTAGTTGCTAATTGGTTAGCAGTTGCTAGTTGCTAATTGGTTGGCAGTCGCTAGTTGCTAATTAATTGGTTCGCAGTTGCTAGTTGCTATTTGGTTAGCAGTTGCTAGCTGCTAATTAATTGGTTCGCAGTTGCTAGTTGCTAATTGGTTGGCAGTTGCTAGTTGCTAATTGCTTGGCAGTTGCTAATTGGTTGGCAGTTGCTAGTTGCTAATTGGTTGGCAGTTGCTAGTTGCTAATTGGTTGGCAATTGCTAGTTGCTAATTGGTTGGCAGTTGCTAGTTGCTAATTGGTTGGCAGTTGCTAGTTGCTAATTGGTTGGCAGTTGCTAGTTTCTAATTGGTTAGCAGTTGCTAGTTGCTAATTGATTGGCAGTTGCTAGTTGCTAATTGGTTGGCAGTTGCTAGTTGCTAATTGGTTGGCAGTTGCTAGTTGCTAATTGGTTGGCAGTCGCTAGTTGCTAATTAATTGGTTGGCAGTTGCTAGTTGCTAATTGGTTAGCAGTTGCTAGTTGCTAATTGGCTGGCAGTTGCTAGTTGCTAATTGTTTGGCAGTTGCTAGTTGCTAATTGGTTGGCAATTGCTAGTTGCTAATTGGTTGGCAGTTGCTAGTTGCTAATTGGTTGGCAGTTGCTAGTTGCTAATTGGTTGGCAGTTGCTCGTTTCTAATTGGTTAGCAGTTGCTAGTTGCTAATTGATTGGCAGTTGCTAGTTGCTAATTGGTTGGCAGTTGCTAGTTGCTAATTGGTTGGCAGTTGCTAGTTGCTAATTGGTTGGCAGTCGCTAGTTGCTAATTGGTTGGCAGTTGCTAGTTGCTAATTGGTTGGCAGTTGCTAGTTTCTAATTGGTTGGCAGTTGCTAGTTGCTAATTGGTTGGCAGTTGCTAGTTGCTAATTGGTGTGCAGTTGCTAGTTGCTAATTCTTTGGCAGTTGCTAGTTGCTAATTGGTTTACAGTCGCTAGTTGCTAATTAATTGGTTCGCAGTTGCTAGTTGCTAATTGGTTGGCAGTTGCTAATTGCTAATTGGTTGGCAGTCGCTAGTTGCTAATTGGTTGGCAGTTGCTAGTTGCTAATTGGTTAACAGTTGCTAGTTGCTAATTGGTTGGCAGTTGCTAGTTGCTAATTGTTTGGCAGTTACTAGTTGCTAATTGGTTGGCAGTTGCTAGTTGCTAATTGGTTGGCAGTTGCTAATTGGTTTACAGTCGCTAGTTGCTAATTGGTTGGCAGTTGCTAGTTGCTAATTGTTTGGCAGTTGCTAGTTGCTAATTGGTTGGCAGTCGCTAATTGCTAATTGGTTGGCAGTCGCTAGTTGCTAATTGGTTTACGGTTGCTAGTTGCTAATTGGTTGGCAGTTGCTAGTTGCTAATTGGTTGGCAGTTGCTAGTTGCTAATTGGTTGGCAGTTGCTAGTTGCTAATTGGTTTACAGTTGCTAGTTGCTAATTGGTTGGCAGTTGCTAGTTGCTAATTGGTTGGCAGTTGCTAGTTGCTAATTGGTTGGCAGTCGCTAGTTGCTAATTGGTTGGCAGTTGCTAGTTGCTAATTGGTTGGCAGTTGCTAGTTGCTAATTGGTTGGCAGTTGCTAGTTGCTAATTGGTTGGCAGTTGCTAGTTGCTAATTGGTTGGCAGTTGCTAGTTGCTAATTGGTTGGCAGTTGCTAGTTGCTAATTGGTTGGCAGTTGCTAGTTGCTAATTGATTGGCAGTCGCTAGTTGCTAATTAATTGGTTCGCAGTTGCTAGTTGCTAATTAATTGGTTCGCAGTTGCTAGTTGCTAATTGGTTAGCAGTTGCTAGTTGCTAATTGGTTGGCAGTCGCTAGTTGCTAATTAATTGGTTCGCAGTTGCTAGTTGCTATTGGTTAGCAGTTGCTAGTGCTAATTAATTGGTTCGCAGTTGCTAGTTGCTAATTGGTTAGCAGTTGCTAGTTGCTAATTGGTTGGCAGTTGCTAATTGGTTGGCAGTTGCTAGTTGCTAATTGGTTGGCAGTTGCTAGTTGCTAATTGGTTGGCAATTGCTAGTTGCTAATTGGTTGGCAGTTGCTAGTTGCTAATTGGTTGGCAGTTGCTAGTTGCTAATTGGTTGGCAGTTGCTAGTTTCTAATTGGTTAGCAGTTGCTAGTTGCTAATTGATTGGCAGTTGCTAGTTGCTAATTGGTTGGCAGTTGCTAGTTGCTAATTGGTTGGCAGTTGCTAGTTGCTAATTGGTTGGCAGTTGCTAGTTGCTAATTGGTTGGCAGTCGCTAGTTGCTAATTAATTGGTTGGCAGTTGCTAGTTGCTAATTGGTTAGCAGTTGCTAGTTGCTAATTGGCTGGCAGTTGCTAGTTGCTAATTGTTTGGCAGTTGCTAGTTGCTAATTGGTTGGCAGTTGCTAGTTGCTAATTGGTTGGCAGTTGCTCGTTTCTAATTGGTTAGCAGTTGCTAGTTGCTAATTGATTGGCAGTTGCTAGTTGCTAATTGGTTGGCAGTTGCTAGTTGCTAATTGGTTGGCAGTTGCTAGTTGCTAATTGGTTGGCAGTCGCTAGTTGCTAATTGGTTGGCAGTTGCTAGTTGCTAATTGGTTGGCAGTTGCTAGTTTCTAATTGGTTGGCAGTTGCTAGTTGCTAATTGGTTGGCAGTTGCTAGTTGCTAATTGGTGTGCAGTTGCTAGTTGCTAATTCTTTGGCAGTTGCTAGTTGCTAATTGGTTTACAGTCGCTAGTTGCTAATTAATTGGTTCGCAGTTGCTAGTTGCTAATTGGTTGGCAGTTGCTAATTGCTAATTGGTTGGCAGTCGCTAGTTGCTAATTGGTTGGCAGTTGCTAGTTGCTAATTGGTTGGCAGTTGCTAGTTGCTAATTGGTTGGCAGTTGCTAGTTGCTAATTGTTGGCAGTTGCTAGTTGCTAATTGGTTGGCAGTTGCTAGTTGCTAATTGGTTGGCAGTTGCTAATTGGTTTACAGTCGCTAGTTGCTAATTGGTTGGCAGTTGCTAGTTGCTAATTGGTTGGCAGTTGCTAGTTGCTAATTGGTTGGCAGTCGCTAATTGCTAATTGGTTGGCAGTCGCTAGTTGCTAATTGGTTTACAGTTGCTAGTTGCTAATTGGTTAGCAGTTGCTAGTTGCTAATTGGTTGGCAGTTGCTAGTTGCTAATTGGTTGGCAGTTGCTAGTTGCTAATTGGTTTACAGTTGCTAGTTGCTAATTGGTTAGCAGTTGCTAGTTGCTAATTGGTTGGCAGTTGCTAGTTGCTAATTGGTTGGCAGTCGCTAGTTGCTAATTGGTTGGCAGTTGCTAGTTGCTAATTGGTTGGCAGTTGCTAGTTGCTAATTGGTTGGCAGTTGCTAGTTGCTAATTGGTTGGCAGTTGCTAGTTGCTAATTGGTTGGCAGTTGCTAGTTGCTAATTGGTTGGCAGTTGCTAGTTGCTAATTGGTTGGCAGTTGCTAGTTGCTAATTGATTGGCAGTCGCTAGTTGCTAATTAATTGGTTCGCAGTTGCTAGTTGCTAATTGGTTAGCAGTTGCTAGTTGCTAATTGGTTGGCAGTCGCTAGTTGCTAATTAATTGGTTCGCAGTTGCTAGTTGCTAATTGGTTAGCAGTTGCTAGTTGCTAATTGGCTGGCAGTTGCTAGTTGCTTATTGGTTGGCAGTTGCTAGTTGCTAATTGGTTGGCAATTGCTAGTTGCTAATTGGTTGGCAGTTGCTAGTTGCTAATTGGTTGGCAGTTGCTAGTTGCTAATTGGTTGGCAGTTGCTAGTTTCTAATTGGTTAGCAGTTGCTAGTTGCTAATTGATTGGCAGTTGCTAGTTGCTAATTGGTTGGCAGTTGCTAGTTGCTAATTGGTTGGCAGTTGCTAGTTGCTAATTGGTTGGCAGTTGCTAGTTGCTAATTGGTTGGCAGTTGCTAGTTGCTAATTGGTTGGCAGTTGCTAGTTTCTAATTGGTTGGCAGTTGCTAGTTGCTAATTGGTTGGCAGTTGCTAGTTGCTAATTGGTTGGCAGTTGCTAGTTGCTAATTGTTTGGCAGTTGCTAGTTGCTAATTGGTTTACAGTCGCTAGTTGCTAATTAATTGGTTCGCAGTTGCTAGTTGCTAATTGGTTGGCAGTTGCTAGTTGCTAATTGGTTGGCAGTTGCTAGTTGCTAATTGGTTGGCAGTTGCTAGTTGCTAATTGGTTGGCAGTTGCTAGTTGCTAATTGATTGGCAGTCGCTAGTTGCTAATTAATTGGTTCGCAGTTGCTAGTTGCTAATTGGTTAGCAGTTGCTAGTTGCTAATTGGTTGGCAGTCGCTAGTTGCTAATTAATTGGTTCGCAGTTGCTAGTTGCTAATTGGTTAGCAGTTGCTAGTTGCTAATTGGTTGGCAGTTGCTAGTTGCTAATTGGTTGGCAGTTGCTAGTTGCTAATTGGTTGGCAGTTGCTAGTTGCTAATTGGTTGGCAGTTGCTAGTTGCTAATTGGTTGGCAGTTGCTAGTTGCTAATTGGTTGGCAGTTGCTAGTTGCTAATTGGTTGGCAGTTGCTAGTTGCTAATTGGTTGGCAGTTGCTAGTTGCTAATTGGTTGGCAGTTGCTAGTTGCTAATTGGTTGGCAGTTGCTAGTTGCTAATTGGTTGGCAGTTGCTAGTTGCTAATTGGTTGGCAGTTGCTAGTTGCTAATTGGTTGGCAGTTGCTAGTTGCTAATTGGTTGGCAGTTGCTAGTTGCTAATTGGTTGGCAGTTGCTAGTTGCTAATTGTTGGCAGTTGCTAGTTGCTAATTGGTTGGCAGTTGCTAGTTGCTAATTGGTTGGCAGTTGCTAGTTGCTAATTGGTTGGCAGTTGCTAGTTGCTAATTGGTTGGCAGTTGCTAGTTGCTAATTGGTTGGCAGTTGCTAGTTGCTAATTGGTTGGCAGTTGCTAGTTGCTAATTGGTTGGCAGTTGCTAGTTGCTAATTGGTTGGCAGTTGCTAGTTGCTAATTGGTTGGCAGTTGCTAGTTGCTAATTGGTTGGCAGTTGCTAGTTGCTAATTGGTTGCAGTTGCTAGTTGCTAATTTTGGCAGTTGCTAGTTGCTAATTGGTTTACAGTCGCTAGTTGCTAATTAATTGGTTGCAGTTGCTAGTTGCTAATTGGTTGGCAGTTGCTAGTTGCTAATTGGTTGGCAGTCGCTAGTTGCTAATTGGTTGGCAGTTGCTAGTTGCTAATTGGTTGGCAGTTGCTAGTTGCTAATTGGTTGGCAGTTGCTAGTTGCTAATTGTTGGCAGTTGCTAGTTGCTAATTGGTTGGCAGTTGCTAGTTGCTAATTGGTTGGCAGTTGCTAATTGGTTGGCAGTCGCTAGTTGCTAATTGGTTGGCAGTTGCTAGTTGCTAATTGGTTGGCAGTTGCTAGTTGCTAATTGGTTGGCAGTTGCTAGTTGCTAATTGGTTGGCAGTTGCTAGTTGCTAATTGGTTAGTTGCTAGTTGCTAATTGGTTGCAGTTGCTAGTTGCTAATTGGTTGGCAGTTGCTAGTTGCTAATTGGTTGGCAGTTGCTAGTTGCTAATTGGTTGGCAGTTGCTAGTTGCTAATTGGTTGGCAGTTGCTAGTTGCTAATTGGTTGGCAGTTGCTAGTTGCTAATTGGTTGGCAGTTGCTAGTTGCTAATTGGTTGGCAGTTGCTAGTTGCTAATTGGTTGGCAGTTGCTAGTTGCTAATTGTTGGCAGTCGCTAGTTGCTAAATTGGTTCGCAGTTGCTAGTTGCTAATTGGTTGGCAGTTGCTAGTTGCTAATTGGTTGGCAGTTGCTAGTTGCTAATTGGTTGGCAGTTGCTAGTTGCTAATTGGTTGCAGTTGCTAGTTGCTAATTGGTTGGCAGTTGCTAGTTGCTAATTGGTTGGCAGTTGCTAGTTGCTAATTGGTTGGCAGTTGCTAGTTGCTAATTGGTTGGCAGTTGCTAGTTGCTAATTGGTTGGCAGTTGCTAGTTGCTAATTGGTTGGCAGTTGCTAGTTGCTAATTGGTTAGCAGTTGCTAGTTGCTAATTGATTGGCAGTTGCTAGTTGCTAATTGGTTGGCAGTTGCTAGTTGCTAATTGGTTGGCAGTTGCTAGTTGCTAATTGGTTTACAGTTGCTAGTTGCTAATTGGTTGGCAGTTGCTAGTTGCTAATTGGTTGGCAGTTGCTAGTTGCTAATTGGTTGGCAGTTGCTAGTTGCTAATTGGTTGGCAGTTGCTAGTTGCTAATTGGTTGGCAGTTGCTAGTTGCTAATTGGTTGGCAGTTGCTAGTTGCTAATTGGTTGGCAGTTGCTAGTTGCTAATTGGTTGGCAGTTGCTAGTTGCTAATTGGTTGGCAGTTGCTAGTTGCTAATTGGTTGGCAGTTGCTAGTTGCTAATTGATTGGCAGTCGCTAGTTGCTAATTAATTGGTTCGCAGTTGCTAGTTGCTAATTGGTTAGCAGTTGCTAGTTGCTAATTGGTTGGCAGTCGCTAGTTGCTAATTAATTGGTTGCAGTTGCTAGTTGCTAATTGGTTAGCAGTTGCTAGTTGCTAATTGGTTGGCAGTTGCTAGTTGCTAATTGGTTGGCAGTTGCTAGTTGCTAATTGGTTGGCAGTTGCTAGTTGCTAATTGGTTGGCAGTTGCTAGTTGCTAATTGGTTGGCAGTTGCTAGTTGCTAATTGGTTGGCAGTTGCTAGTTGCTAATTGGTTGGCAGTTGCTAGTTGCTAATTGTTGGCAGTTGCTAGTTGCTAATTGGTTGGCAGTTGCTAGTTGCTAATTGGTTGGCAGTTGCTAGTTGCTAATTGGTTGGCAGTTGCTAGTTGCTAATTGGTTGGCAGTTGCTAGTTGCTAATTGGTTGGCAGTTGCTAGTTTCTAATTGGTTGGCAGTTGCTAGTTGCTAATTGGTTGGCAGTTGCTAGTTGCTAATTGGTTGGCAGTTGCTAGTTGCTAATTGTTTGGCAGTTGCTAGTTGCTAATTGGTTTACAGTCGCTAGTTGCTAATTGGTTGGCAGTTGCTAGTTGCTAATTGGTTGGCAGTTGCTAGTTGCTAATTGGTTGGCAGTTGCTAGTTGCTAATTGGTTGGCAGTTGCTAGTTGCTAATTGGTTGGCAGTTGCTAGTTGCTAATTGGTTGGCAGTTGCTAGTTGCTAATTGGTTGGCAGTTGCTAGTTGCTAATTGGTTGGCAGTTGCTAGTTGCTAATTGGTTGGCAGTTGCTAGTTGCTAATTGGTTGCAGTTGCTAGTTGCTAATTGGTTAGCAGTTGCTAGTTGCTAATTGGTTGGCAGTTGCTAGTTGCTAATTGGTTGGCAGTTGCTAGTTGCTAATTGGTTGGCAGTTGCTAGTTGCTAATTGGTTGGCAGTTGCTAGTTGCTAATTGGTTGGCAGTTGCTAGTTGCTAATTGGTTGGCAGTTGCTAGTTGCTAATTGGTTGGCAGTTGCTAGTTGCTAATTGGTTGGCAGTTGCTAGTTGCTAATTGGTTGGCAGTTGCTAGTTGCTAATTGGTTGGCAGTTGCTAGTTGCTAATTGGTTGGCAGTTGCTAGTTGCTAATTGGTTGGCAGTTGCTAGTTGCTAATTGGTTGGCAGTTGCTAGTTGCTAATTGGTTGGCAGTTGCTAGTTGCTAATTGGTTGGCAGTTGCTAGTTGCTAATTGGTTGGCAGTTGCTAGTTGCTAATTGGTTGGCAGTTGCTAGTTGCTAATTGGTTGGCAGTTGCTAGTTGCTAATTGGTTGGCAGTTGCTAGTTGCTAATTGGTTGGCAGTTGCTAGTTGCTAATTGGTTGGCAGTTGCTAGTTGCTAATTGGTTGGCAGTTGCTAGTTGCTAATTGGTTGGCAGTTGCTAGTTGCTAATTGGTTGGCAGTTGCTAGTTGCTAATTGGTTGGCAGTTGCTAGTTGCTAATTGGTTGGCAGTTGCTAGTTGCTAATTGGTGGCAGTTGCTAGTTGCTAATTCTTTGGCAGTTGCTAGTTGCTAATTGGTTTACAGTCGCTAGTTGCTAATTGGTTCGCAGTTGCTAGTTGCTAATTGGTTGGCAGTTGCTAGTTGCTAATTGGTTGGCAGTCGCTAGTTGCTAATTGGTTGGCAGTTGCTAGTTGCTAATTGGTTAACAGTTGCTAGTTGCTAATTGGTTGGCAGTTGCTAGTTGCTAATTGTTGGCAGTTACTAGTTGCTAATTGGTTGGCAGTTGCTAGTTGCTAATTGGTTGGCAGTTGCTAATTGGTTTACAGTCGCTAGTTGCTAATTGGTTGGCAGTTGCTAGTTGCTAATTGGTTGGCAGTTGCTAGTTGCTAATTGGTTGGCAGTCGCTAATTGCTAATTGGTTGGCAGTCGCTAGTTGCTAATTGGTTTACGGTTGCTAGTTGCTAATTGGTTAGCAGTTGCTAGTTGCTAATTGGTTGGCAGTTGCTAGTTGCTAATTGGTTGGCAGTTGCTAGTTGCTAATTGGTTGGCAGTTGCTAGTTGCTAATTGGTTGGCAGTTGCTAGTTGCTAATTGGTTGGCAGTTGCTAGTTGCTAATTGGTTGGCAGTTGCTAGTTGCTAATTGGTTGGCAGTTGCTAGTTGCTAATTGGTTGGCAGTTGCTAGTTGCTAATTGTTGGCAGTTGCTAGTTGCTAATTAATTGGTTCGCAGTTGCTAGTTGCTAATTGGTTAGCAGTTGCTAGTTGCTAATTGGTTGCAGTCGCTAGTTGCTAATTAATTGGTTGGCAGTTGCTAGTTGCTAATTGGTTAGGCAGTTGCTAGTTGCTAATTGGTGGCAGTTGCTAGTTGCTAATTGGTTGGCAGTTGCTAGTTGCTAATTGGTTGGCAGTTGCTAGTTGCTAATTGGTTGGCAGTTGCTAGTTGCTAATTGGTTGGCAGTTGCTAGTTGCTAATTGGTTGGCAGTTGCTAGTTGCTAATTGGTTAGCAGTTGCTAGTTGCTAATTGATTGGCAGTTGCTAGTTGCTAATTGGTTGGCAGTTGCTAGTTGCTAATTGGTTGGCAGTTGCTAGTTGCTAATTGGTTGGCAGTTGCTAGTTGCTAATGGTTGGCAGTTGCTAGTTGCTAATTGGTTGGCAGTTGCTAGTTGCTAATTGGTTGGCAGTTGCTAGTTGCTAATTGGTTGGCAGTTGCTAGTTGCTAATTGGTTGGCAGTTGCTAGTTGCTAATTGTTTGGCAGTTGCTAGTTGCTAATTGGTTTACAGTCGCTAGTTGCTAATTAATTGGTTCGCAGTTGCTAGTTGCTAATTGGTTGGCAGTTGCTAATTGCTAATTGGTTTGCAGTCGCTAGTTGCTAATTGGTTGGCAGTTGCTAGTTGCTAATTGGTTTACAGTCGCTAGTTGCTAATTGGTTGGCAGTTGCTAGTTGCTAATTGGTTGGCAGTTGCTAGTTGCTAATCTGTTGGCAGTTGCTAGTTGCTAATTGGTTGGCAGTCGCTAATTGCTAATTGGTTGGCAGTCGCTAGTTGCTAATTGGTTTACAGTTGCTAGTTGCTAATTGGTTAGGCAGTTGCTAGTTGCTAATTGGTTGGCAGTTGCTAGTTGCTAATTGGTTGGCAGTTGCTAGTTGCTAATTGGTTGGCAGTTGCTAGTTGCTAATTGGTTGGCAGTTGCTAGTTGCTAATTGGTTGGCAGTTGCTAGTTGCTAATTGGTTGGCAGTCGTAGTTGCTAATTGGTTGGCAGTTGCTAGTTGCTAATTGGTTGGCAGTTGCTAGTTCTAATTGGTTGGCAGTTGCTAGTTGCTAATTGGTTGGCAGTTGCTAGTTGCTAATTGGTTGGCAGTTGCTAGTTGCTAATTGGTTGGCAGTTGCTAGTTGCTAATTGGTTGGCAGTTGCTAGTTGCTAATTGGTTGGCAGTTGCTAGTTGCTAATTGGTTGGCAGTTGCTAGTTGCTAATTGGTTGGCAGTTGCTAGTTGCTAATTGTTTGGCAGTTGCTAGTTGCTAATTGGTTGGCAGTTGCTAGTTGCTAATTGGTTAGCAGTTGCTAGTTGCTAATTGGTTGGCAGTTGCTAGTTGCTAATTGGTTGGCAGTTGCTCGTTTCTAATTGGTTAGCAGTTGCTAGTTGCTAATTGATTGGCAGTTGCTAGTTGCTAATTGGTTGGCAGTCGCTAGTTGCTAATTAATTGGTTCGCAGTTGCTAGTTGCTATTTGGTTAGCAGTTGCTAGCTGCTAATTAATTGGTTCGCAGTTGCTAGTTGCTAATTGGTTAGCAGTTGCTAGTTGCTAATTGGTTGGCAGTTGCTAATTGGTTGGCAGTTGCTAGTTGCTAATTGGTTGGCAGTTGCTAGTTGCTAATTGTTGGCATTGCTAGTTGCTAATTGGTTGGCAGTTGCTAGTTGCTAATTGGTTGGCAGTTGCTAGTTGCTAATTGGTTGGCAGTTGCTAGTTTCTAATTGGTTAGCAGTTGCTAGTTGCTAATTGATTGCAGTTGCTAGTTGCTAATTGTTGGCAGTTGCTAGTTGCTAATTGGTTGGCAGTTGCTAGTTGCTAATTGGTTGGCAGTTGCTAGTTGCTAATTGGTTGGCAGTTCGCTAGTTGCTAATTAATTGGTTGGCAGTTGCTAGTTGCTAATTGGTTAGCAGTTGCTAGTTGCTAATTGGCTGGCAGTTGCTAGTTGCTAATTGTTTGGCAGTTGCTAGTTGCTAATTGGTTGGCAATTGCTAGTTGCTAATTGGTTAGCAGTTGCTAGTTGCTAATTGGTTGGCAGTTGCTAGTTGCTAATTGGTTGGCAGTTGCTAGTTTCTAATTGGTTAGCAGTTGCTAGTTGCTAATTGATTGGCAGTTGCTAGTTGCTAATTGGTTGGCAGTTGCTAGTTGCTAATTGGTTGGCAGTTGCTAGTTGCTAATTGTTGGCAGTCGCTAGTTGCTAATTGGTTGGCAGTTGCTAGTTGCTAATTGGTTGGCAGTTGCTAGTTTCTAATTGTTGGCAGTTGCTAGTTGCTAATTGGTTGGCAGTTGCTAGTTGCTAATTGGTGTGCAGTTGCTAGTTGCTAATTCTTTGGCAGTTGCTAGTTGCTAATTGGTTTAC
>NIVC01001356.1:0-2500 GCA_002269645.1 Macrostomum lignano
CATCGACTCAATTTTATAGAGCAGCCCAGTGCTGACCGACTTTTTGCAGTTACTCTGCATAAGCCCGATATTGTCGGCGGATCAATTCAATCAGTCCTACAGTTAACTTGCCCTGCTGGATTATTATTGAAGCATTTCAAAGGTTCAAACAGACCATCTTTCTGCCTTTTCACACCCTTCATCCGCCTCTTCACACCTCCATCTGCTTCTTCACACATCCTCCATCCACCTTTTTCACGCCCTCCATCCGCCTTTTCACCCCCCTCATCAGCCTCTTCACACCCCCATCTGCTTCTTCACATCCTCCATCCACCTTTTTTTACACCCTTGCATCCAGCTTCTCACACCCTCTATCAGCCGCTTCACACCCTCATCCGCTTCTTCACATCCTCCATCCGCCTTTTCACACCCTCCATCAGCCTTTTCACACCCTCCATCAGCCTTTTCACATCCTCCATCAGCCTTTTTCACAACCCTCCATCTGCCTTTTCACAACCCTCCATCTGCCTTTTCACACCCTCTATCAGCCTCTTCACAACCCTTCATCAGCCTTTTCACACCTTCATTGCTTTTGCACACCCTTCATCAGCCTTTTCACACCCTCTACCAGCCTCTTCACAACCCTCATCAGCCTTTTCACACCCGTTAATCTCGCTTTCATACCCTTAGTTTGCCTTTTTCACAACCCCATTACTTTTACATCTCCCTAGAACAGATAGAAAAAGATGACATGCTTATATAGAGCAGTAGTAAACTTCATTAAAAAATCATAATCAGTGTTATTAATATTTTTCTTTGACCTTAAGCTACACGAAGAGTCAAAGAGTCAATCATAAAAAATGGTTTCGGATGAACTTTAGGACTAGTTTTCAATAAATTTACTGTGGCAAGAAAGCATTGATAATCAAATACAGTTTCAAATTTCTAACACTGCTTCTGACAAGCAGATCTGCACTGCCATGCGAGGGCATTGTTTTCTTTTTAAAAAGGAGAAAGCAACTTTTGCAGCAGCAACTTGCAGGGGAAATGGAAACTCGGAAAAAAGGAGAGAAAAGAGCGAACGGGTCAGTTGTTAATGCGACATCAGTTCGGCCAGCCATAAGTCTTGAATTTGGTGTCAACTGACAGCCAGTGCTTTCGGTTTGGTTGGCCTTTTCGGCTTGCCAGCGAGAAAGACGACTAATGCCAAGATTGAAAGCAGATTTGTCAGCTATGCATTCGCCAGGTCTGCAGCTGATGGGGCAGTTTGTGTTCCATAGTAGCGTGCGGTGGTTACAGGCTTCACAACGGACAGGGGAGAGGGTGGGAGAAAAATAGGGGAGAGAAGTAGAGAGGGAGAGAAGTAGACAAAGAGAAGTAGAGAGGAAGGAGAAGTAGAGGGGAAAAGTAGAGAGGGGGAAGTAGATAGAAAAGAGAAGTAGAGAGGAGGGAGAAGTAGAGAGGAGGGAGAAGTAGAGAGGAGGGAGAAGTAGAGAGGAGGGAGAAGTAGAGGAGGGAGAAGTAGAGGAGGGAGAAGTAGAGAAGTGGAGAAGTGGAGAGTGGCAGAAGTAGAGAGCAGGAGAAGTAGAGGAGGGAGAATTAGAGAAGTGGAGAAGTAGAGAGTGGCAGAAGTAGAGAGCAGGAGAAGTAGAGGAGGGAGAATTACAGAGGATGCACAAGTAGAGAAAGAGAGGAGCAGTAGAGAATTTGAGAAGTAGAGGAGGGAGAAGTAGAGAAGTGGAGAAGTAGAGAAGTGGGAGAAGTGGAGAAGTAGAGAAGTGGGAGAAGTGGGGAAGTAGAGAAGTGGAGAAGCAGAGAGGGGAGAAGTAGAGAGAGGGAGAAGTAGAGAAGTGGAGAAGTAGAGAGTGGGAGAAGTAGAGAAGTGGAGAAGTAGAGAGTGGGAGAAGTAGAGAAGTGGAGAAGTAGAGAGTGGGAGAAGTAGAGAAGTGGAGAAGTAGAAAGGGGAGAAGTAGAGAGTGGGAGAAGTAGAAAAGTGGAGAAGCAGAGAGGGGAGAAGTAGAGAAGTGGGGAAGTAGAGAAGTGGAGAAGTAGAGAAGTGGGAGAAGTGGAGAAGTAGAGAAGTGGGAGAAGTGGGGAAGTAGAGAAGTGGGGAAGTAGAGAAGTGGAGAAGTAGAGAAGTGGGAGAAGCAGAGAGGGGAGAAGTAGAGAAGTAGGAGAAGTAGAGAAGTGGGAGAAGCAGAGAGGGGAGAAGTGGAGAAGTAGAGAAGTGGGAGAAGTGGGGAAGTAGAGAAGTGGAGAAGTAGAGAAGTGGGAGAAGCAGAGAGGGGAGAAGTAGAGAAGTGGGAGAAGTAGAGAAGTGGGAGAAGCAGAGAGGGGAGAAGTGGAGAAGTAGAGAAGTGGGAGAAGTGGGAGAAGTGGAGAAGTAGAGAAGTGGAGAAGTAGAGAAGTGGGAGAAGCAGAGAGGGGAGAAGTAGAGAAGTGGGAGAAGCAGAGAGGGGAGAAGTAGAGAAGTGGAGAAGTAGAGAGTGGGAGAAGTAGAGAAGTGGAGAAGTAGAGAGTG
>NIVC01001356.1:5000-7500 GCA_002269645.1 Macrostomum lignano
CAACGATAACCCAACCCGCCCTCCAATTTAAACCAGGCGAGCCGCACGGCAGCCGCTACATGTCTCTGCCAGTCGGAGCGTCCCGAGCTCGATCCCCGGTCGGATGCAGCTGCTCCAGCATCATGGAAGAAGATCCGCTGCTTTCGCAACAGCAGCAGCAGCAGCAGCACGAGAACATTCCTTTGACGCTTAGCGGCGCAGGCTGCAGCACCTTCAGCCGGCACCAGCACCATCAGCAGCCGGTGCTTAACTTGCTCGAGGACCCGCAGTTCAACCAGGTGAAACTGGTTGGCCGCTCGCCAAATCGCTTGCCGCCAATCGCCGGCAGCCGCTCGGCAACGCCCCAGCAACCGTTGCTAAGCAGTTTTGGCGGCAACCAGACCCAGAACTCTGGCGGTGGCGGCGACGGCGCCGGCTCGGGAACTGCTGCGGTCTAACAGACGCCATGTGCTGTGAAATTCAGGACTTGATTGAGTTGATTCGTGCGACTAAGGGTTTTAGATATCATTTTTAGGTCGCGGTGACTGCAAATTACTGAGATTTAAGGTGAGATTAAGGGAGATAGATGCATCTAGAGATAAGCGAAAACTGTGGGAGATAAAGGGAGAGACAGTGAGAGATGAAGGGAGAGCCAGGGAGAGATGAAGGGAGAGACAGTGAGAGATGAAGGGGAGACAGTGAGAGATGAAGGGAGAGACAGTAAGAGATGAAGGGAGAGACAGTGAAAGATAAAAGGAAAAAACAGTGAGAGATGAAGGGAGAGACAGTGAGAGATGAAGGGGGAGAAAGAGGTGAAGGAAGAGACGGTTAGAGATGAAAGGAGATACAGTGAGAGATGAAGGGAGAGACAGTGAGAGATGAAGGAAGATAGAGTGAGAGATGAAGGAAGATAGAGTGAGAGATGAAGGAAGATAGAGTGAGAGATGAAGGGAGAGACAGTGAGAGATGAAGGGAGAGACAGTGAGAGATGAAGGGAGAGACAGTGAGAGATGAAGGGAGAGACAGTGAGAGATGAAGGGAGAGACAGTGAGAGATGAAGGGAGAGACAGTGAGAGATGAAGGGAGAGACAGTGAGAGATGAAGGGAGAGACAGTGAGAGATGAAGGGAGAGACAGTGAGAGATGAAAGGAGAGACAGTGAGAGATGAAGGGAGAGACAGTGAGAGATGAAGGGAGAGACAGGGAGAGATGAAGGGAGAGAAAGAGGTGAAGGAAGAGACGGTTAGAGATGAAAGGAGATACAGTGAGAGATGAAGGGAGAGACAGTGAAAGATAAAAGGAAAAAACAGTGAGAGATGAAGGGAGAGACAGGGAGAGATGAAGGGAGAGATAGAGATGAAGGAAGACAATTTAGAAACATTTCCGAATTTAGCGCAGTCTCCCCTCATTTATAGTACTTACATGTATAAACCGCAATATTTTCCATTGTTTGAAAAAAAACAAAGCTATTTTTGTTATAAAAAAGTAATTTTTCAAATTTTCATACCTATATACTCAAAACCGCTTTTCAAACTTGCTCTAACAAAAATTTCAGTTTAATTTGCTTTTCTGCCCAAGTCTAAATTTTTCGCTTCTGCAAATGCTGCTACTAACAGTAATTGAATGTATTTTAATATTTTTATTGTTGTCACTAATCTGTCTGTGAACAAAAACAGCTGCTTTTAACTTTCATGCCGAATTGTGAAACTAGAAAAAATTCGCCCCAGACTCACCTAAAAAAGCATTTTTGTAAAGCCTTTGCATATAAGCGATTACTAAAACAGCATATCGCACTACTTAATCCTACTTCTATTTGATAGTAGTATAAAATGCGCATCAATATTGTTCTATTTGTATTGTGCTAGCTTATTGGCAATAATTTCTTTGGAAAAATGATTAAATTTTAGTTCAACTTAATTATGTGAATTAAGTGCATGTTTAATATTCGAATTCTCTAAGCTTAATTTTATGAACTTTTTGTCACCGCGCGTTTAAAGTTTAACCAATACAAACTTTTAAATATACTGCCAATATAATGCTGACTCTGATACTGCAATAATTGCTTTTAACAGCTGCGTACCAGACTCTGCATGGAATAAAATATTTCCTTGCTATTAAAAGATTTTTTTCTTTTTTCTTTGCTCAAGGACTCACGACTTGAGGGTTGTGGGTTCGATTCCCGATCCCACTGGAACAATTTGTGTCCCTGAGCAAGACACTTAACTCTGCATTGCTTCAGTTCACCCAGCTGTAAAATGGGTGCCAGCATTAGCTGGGGTAATTGAGGCTGTGTGTGGCGACCCCCCTCCAGTCTTTGGACTGAACAGCCGTACGCAGCCTTCAGATGCGCTGCGCAATAGCTGCGGCTGAGCTGTCGGTTGCACATCTGCCCATTAGTAGATCCTCAGATCCTCAAATCCTCAGATCCTCATCCTCAGATCCTCAAATTCCCTGATTCTCAAATTCTCAAATTCTCAGATCCTCAAATCCTCAGATTAATTAGTCCTCAAATCCTTAAATTC
>NIVC01001356.1:12500-22500 GCA_002269645.1 Macrostomum lignano
AGATTGGCAGCGGCGTCAGTAGGAGCAGCTCGCGCGTTTCGTTTGCCACTTCTCAGCGAGACAGCAGCAATCTGGACGATGTGCTGGAGCAGCTGAACACTGAGCTGGGCAGCTTGCGGAAGCAGCACGGTAGGCCGGATCCAAGTTTGGTGACAGACAACCACCTCATTAAAATAGACAACCACCTCATTCAAATAGACAACCACCTCATTCAAATAGACAACCACCTCATTCAAATAGACAACCACCTCATTCAAATAGACAACCACCTCATTCAAATAGACAACCACCTCATTCAAATAGACAACCACCTCATTCAAATAGACAACCACCTCATTCAAATAGACAACCACCTCATTCAAATAGACAACCACCTCATTCAAATAGACAACCACCTCATTCAAATAGACAACCACCTCATTCAAATAGACAACAACCTCATTCAAATAGACAACCACCTCATTAAAATAGACAACAACCTCATTCAAATCGACAACCACCTCATTCAAATAGACAACCACCTCATTCAAATAGACAACCACCTCATTCAAATAGACAACCACCTCATTCAAATAGACAACCACCTCATTCAAATAGACAACCATCTCATTCAAATAGACAACCACCTCATTCAAATAGACAACCACCTCATTCAAATAGACAACCACCTCATTCAAATAGACAACCACCTCATTCAAATAGACAACCATCTCATTCAAATAGACAACCACCTCATTAAAATCGACAACCACCTACTTAAAACAGACAACCGCCTACTTAAAATATTCAACCACCTATTTAAAATAGACAACCACCTCATTCAAATAGACAACCACCCCATTAAAACAGCCAACCACCCCATTAAAACAGCCAACCACCCCATTAAAACAGCCAACCACCCCATTAAAACAGCCAACCACCCCATTAAAACAGCCAACCACCCCATTAAAACAGCCAACCACCCCATTAAAACAGCCAACCACCCCATTAAAACTGTCAACCACCCCATAAAAATAGACAACAAGTTAATTAAAATAGATAACTACCTACCAAAAAGACAACCATCTCGTCAGGATAGACGACCAATTAATTAAAATTGACACCAGCTTCCAACCATAATAATCAAACCTATGGGTATTAAAAAAAACTTTTAAAAATTACTTTAAAAAAGTTACTCACTAAAACATGCTTTAGTACTAATAGTAAACGTTTCTGCAGCTAATTTCAATAATAAACTTATAGCTTCAATACAATATTAACGTTTCTGCAGAGAACTTGCACTGCAAAGTGAAATCAATGCTTAAACTACATGTAGCAATAAAAATCTGTTCTCTCCCAGAGCTGACTCATGCACGGTATCGATACAATCAATGTGCAGCCATATTTAGTGTAGAAGAACATTAGTAACCATTGCATACAGTTCAATGTAGCAAACTATACTGTTAGCTAGCAATAAAATATAGCTGTTTGCGCACCCCAGAATCGATAATGTGTTGGCCAATTTATTAAATCAGAGAAGCCTACATAGCAATATATAATATATGGATTAATCTCTAAGAGGGCACATTTAAGCCTAGAGAGAGACTAAGCAGAACCGCATTTTCCGACTGTTACTGTAGACTTTATTTTGCAGAATTAAATATTTAACTAATAATGATGCCACGGGACAGGGCTGAGCGCTCTCAGCCTGTGCTCATTAGTAAGTGCTCAGCATTTTATTTATTGGCTTGTTTTTTCTAATCATTTATGACGTCCAGGAGGCTGGCGACTTCTCATCTGTCTCTCCCTCTCCTCTCAGTGTCTCCCCCTCTCCTCTGCGTGTCTCCCCCTCTCCTCTCAGTGTCTCTCCCTCTCCTCTCCGTGTCTCCCCCTCTCCTCTCAGTGTCTCCCCCTCTCCTCTCAGTGTCTCTCCCTCTCTTCTCAGTGTCTCTCCCTCTCCTCTCCGTGTCTCCCCCTCTCCTCTCCGTGTCTCCCCCTCTCCTCTCAGTGTCTCCCCCTCTCCTCTCCGTGTCTCCCCCTCTCCTCTGCGTGTCTCCCCCTCTCCTCTCTGTCTCTCTCTCTCCTCTCCGTGTCTCTCCCTCTCCTCTCCGTGTCTCTCCCTCTCCTCTCCGTGTCTCTCCCTCTCCTCTCAGTGTCTCCCCCTCTCCTCTCCGTGTCTCTCCCTCTCCTCTCCGTGTCTCTCTCTCTCCTCTCTGTGTCTCTCTCTCTCTCTCCTCTCAGTGTCTCTCCCTCTCCTCTCCGTGTGTCTCCCAGCAGTAGTAGTGGTTTGTTTTGCAATTACTTTAATAGCACAATCAGCTTCCCATTGTATTGAAATGATGAAGGATTAAATTTTGAAGGAAGTATTTAAAATGTCTATGGCCAGAAGCTATTCTTGCAGTTCCAATAGAAGCTGACAATAAATATTAGTATTAACTTAAATTAACCTGCTATGCTATACGAAGTAAAAAATTCCTTGAGATCCGTTTCGTGACCGGAAATGACAAAGTTAGACGGTTCAATGGTCAGTCGGGAGAGCTGCTGAAGCGCTACATACTACTGTCATCCGCGCGATGCCATGGTTGCACAAGTCGAAGAAATCCAGCAAAGCCTGCAGTTTCGGCGACTGTCCCGCAGCGGGCAAGAGCGGCAAAGTGCCGCAGGCGGCGTCGCCTCAGCAGCAGCTTCATCAGCCAGCTGCTTCTCACGATGAGCTCCAGGCAGCGCTGCACAGCGTGCTGGAGGCGCTGCGGAACCTCACAGAGAAGCAACGGCAGGGGCCGCCAGCGTCGCCACCTCAGCATCAGCCAGAAGCTCCTCAGCGTCGCCACAGGAGCTCCCAGGAGAAGAAGCTCGCAGATAAAAAGCAGCAACAGCAACAGCAACAGCAGCAGCAGCCGGAGCCCCCGCCAATTTCTGGCGAGACATTTCGCAACCTGCAGAACTACTTCAGCCGCATCAGCAGCCGAGGCCGGAGCTCCACCGAGGCTGCCGTCGCCGTCTCCATTGAGGAGAGCGGCACGACCTTCGGCACCGACCAGCTCGACCCGCCCAGCTCCGCCAGCCGGTTGCGCCGCCGGAACTTCCGCCCGACGCGTCGGCAGCTGCTGCCACCGGAGGCCGACATCGTCAGCGGCCTCACCAGCGAGGACCTGCAGGCGTCGGACGCCAGTGGCGATGGTGACAAGGACGAAACCGCAGCCGATGACGCCACCGAGCGCCATGACGGCTCGCCAACGCGCCGATGCTTCCGGGGCGAGCTGATCGAAGCTGACGTCACTCCGGAGCGAGCCAGGTCCATCAGGAGCCCGCAGCCGCCGACCCTGACAGCCCTCGGTTGCAGCGTTGTGACTCACTGCGGCTGCCCATCACAGCAGCCCGCAGCGATCCTGCTGATCCGCCAGGAGCCTTCGGTCTGTCGGCCGCCAGCCAGAGCCCCGAACCAGCAGCTGTCGCAGTGCGATGAGCAGCACAGGTGCAGCACCAAGAGCCTGCTCATCCGGGATGCAGTGCCAGAGGCGCTAAAGCCTCCAACTGAGCCGAGCGTTGCTGAAGCTGCTGAGAAGTCGGCGGACTGCGGCGTCGCTCCCTGCAGTACAGCTTTGAACACCTGCGCTGACGGAGACTCAATTAGCAAGACCGGCACCGGCTGCTCGACTGAGGCTGCTGATGCTGCTGATGAGGATGGCGAGGATGATGAGACCGACAGAAGCGGGAGCGAAGATGAAGATGGCGGCAGTGAAACTGAGGCTGGCAGCGCAGTGAACGGAAACACCGGTGCCTGGATGGGCTGCCGTGAGGCTGGCAGTGCAGTCGGTGCCAACGGAAACACCGGTGCCTGGACGGGCTGCCGTGAGGCTGGCAATACAGTCGGTGCCAACGGAAACAACGGTGCCTGGATTGGCTGCCGCGCTGGCGGACCTCAGAACCCGCTGCAGGTGCACAGCGTGATCGAGTCAAAGCTCCTGGAGAGCGCCTGCGAGTCGTTTCCACCGACTGAGGCGGAGCTGGCGGCCCCGAGCAGCTCGAACGCGGTGGACTCGGAGCTGCCGCGATTCGGCAAAGTCGAGCTGCCGCCGGAGCCGCCCAGAACCGCTGAGCTGGGCTGCAACTCCAGCGGCAGCGCGAGCAGCGCCACGACGCTCGAGGTGCTGGACAACGGCAACGATGACTGCGACACCGAGGCTGGAGAGGGCGGCTCCTGCTGCACTTTCGACCCCGGCAAGAGCTCCGGGTTCGCTCAGCTGCTGCTCACCCTGGACCGAGCGCAGCGCCGTCTCGAAGGTCTGGCGCCGTCCGCTGTGCCGCCTCCGTCTGGAGACTCGGCGGAGCCGCCCGTTGCGCCTGCGGCTCCGCAGCAGCAGCAGCAGCAGCAGCAGCGTCTGTACAAGCAGCGCGCGTCGGTGCAGACGCTGAACCAGATGCTGCAGCGCTCGCCTTTCGTCTGCCGTGGGCGCGACAGATCGCCATCGACAGATGAAACCCAGCAGCAGCAGCAGCATCAGCAGCAGCAGCATCAGGAGCAGCAGCAGCAGCATCATCAGTATCAGCAGCAGCAGCAGCAGCAGCATCAGCAGCAGCAGCATCATCAGCATCAGCAGCAGCAGCATCATCAGCAGCATCAGCAGCATCATCAGCATCAGCAGCAGCAGCAGCATCAGCAGCAGCAGCATCAGCAGCATCAGCAGCAGCAGCATCAGCAGCAGCAGCAGCAGCAGCAGCATCAGCAGCAGCAGCAGCAGCCAT
Organism: Macrostomum lignano; assembly: GCA_002269645.1. Lineage (NCBI taxonomy): Eukaryota > Metazoa > Platyhelminthes > Macrostomidae > Macrostomum > Macrostomum lignano. Next base: position 17,226 of record NIVC01001356.1, read on the forward strand.
GGCAACCCATTCAACGACAGTCTCCAACTGCCTGGCAAAAGAGCTGCTGGACATTGTACCAGCAATTGTCTTGTCAGCCACAGCTCAGCGACCTGAACCAGAGCAACCCGCAGTCAGAGAAGCTCATCGTCACTACAGCCACGTCTCTGATGACGCTGACACAGAGTCTGCAGCGCTGTGTGCTCCAGATTGAAGCAGCCGTGAGCAGGCTGAATGGCAATAGCATCAGCTGAGTGAAGCAAGCAGATATTCTCATCAAGGTAAACTCAACAGGTGACCCTGCCTGATATTAATGAGCTTTGATGAAGCCTTGGCAACAGCCCATGCTTATTTTCCATAACCTCGCTTTTGAGGAAATTTTTATGTCAAGAAAGTCAAAACGCATGCAACTACTTACAAGTAGCCAATTGTTGCCACTCAACTGCAGTTATTTTTGCATTAATACAAAACTTATGCTCTTAAGATGTCGCGTATTCGCAATGCCAGACAACATCAGAGTTGTACTCAGATTCAGTACAAGTAATACACTTGAGTTTGTGCGTTGGTACAGCCTCCATCTGTGTGCCTAGTATTAGAAATACCTAATATTTATGTTCTTATACTTAATAGAATCTGAGGGTGTAACTTCAGGCCCCTCAAGGATCTAAGGGTGCAGCTTCAGGCCCCTGAAGGATCTGAGGGTGCAGCTTCAGGCCCTGAAGGATCTGAGGGTGTAGCTTCAGGCCATTGAATGATCTGGAAGTGTAGCTTTAGGCCCCTGAAGGATCTGAGGGTGCAGCTTCAGGCCCCTAAAGGATCTGAGGGTGCAGCTTCAGGCGCCTGAAGGATCTGAAAGTGTAGCTTCAGGCCTCTGAAGGATCTGAGGGTGCAGTTTCAGGCCCCTGAAGGATCTGAGGGTGTAGCTTCAGGCCCCTGAAGGATCTGACAGTGCAGCTTCAGGCCCCTGAAGGATCTGAGGGTGTAGCTTCAGGCCCCTGAAGGATTTGAGGGTGTAGCTTCAGGCCCCTGAAGGATTTGAGGGTGTAGCTTCAGGCCCCTGAAGGATTTGAGGGTGTAGCTTCAGGCCCCTGAAGGATCTGAGGGTGTAGCTTCAGGCCCCTAAAGGATCTGAAAGTGTAGCTTCAGGCCCCTGAAGGATCTGAGGGTGTAGCTTCAGGCCCCTAAAGGATCTGGAAGTGTAGCTTTAGGCCCCTGAAGGATCTGAGGGTGCAGCTTCAGGCCCCTAAAGGATCTGAGGGTGCAGCTTCAGGCGCCTGAAGGATCTGAGGGTGTAGCTTCAGGCCCCTGAAGGATCTGATAGTGTAGTTTCAGGCCCCTGAAGGATCTGAGGGTGTAGCTTCAGGCCCCTGAAGGATTTGAGGGTGCAGCTTCAGGCCCCTGAAGGATTTGAGAGTGTATAGCTTCAGGCCCCTAAAGGATCCGAAAGCATAGCGGAACAAAGACTTAAATCGTTTCAACAAAGATTTATTCCCCAACAAATTGCGAATTCCGTAAGTGCATTTGTACTTTAATATATTTTACTGAAGGATAATATACGGCATAGCAAAAAACTAAGAAAAATAGAATACATGTCCGTAGATAGCTACTTTTTATTGTTTTTTAAGTAGCGTTTCAGAAATCTTCCCCCTTCAGGGAGGCAGATGTTGGTCGTTCGTCCGCAGCTTCTTGATTGTCTTCATCACTCATCTCGACCTTCCCTCTGCCTCTGCCATCAAGCTTCAAGTTCGCAGTCTTATTTTCTATTCTGTCCTCTTCATTTATGTCGTCCATAACCTGGCCACGGACACTTTTGTCCGGCTCAGTCACCGAGCTCTTCAGAAACTGAAAGGCTGCGACGCCGGTCAGAGCCTGGGGTGATTTTATCGTGGCGTTAAGAGACTGCTATGAGAACAAATAACAACTTCTCAAAATTTAACAGTAATCATCTCTAGTGTCGCTTTTAATACCTACTTCAGTTTTACTCTCAATCTCAGTCTCAGTCTGAATCTCAGTCTCAATCTCAATCTCAGTCTCAGTCTCAGTCTTCAATCTCAGTCTCAATCTCAATCTCAATCTCAGTCTCAGTCTCAATCTCAATCTCAGTCTCAGTCTCAATCTCAATCTTAGTCTCAATCTCAGTCTCAATCTCAATCTTAGTCTCAATCTCAATCTCAATCTCAGTCTCAGTCTCAGTCTCAGTCTCAGTTTTAGTCTCAATCTCAGTCTCAATCTCAGTCTCAGTCTCAATCTCAGTCAGTCTCAGTCTCAATCTCAGTCTCAGTCTCAATCTCAGTCTCAATCTCAGTTTCAATCTCAATCTTAGTCTCAATCTCAATCTCAATCTCAGTCTTAGTCTCAGTCTCAATCTCAGTTTTAGTCTCAATCTCAGTCTCAATCTCAGTCTCAGTCTCAATCTCAGTCAGTCTCAGTCTCAATCTCAGTCTCAGTCTCAATCTCAGTCTCAATCTCAGTTTCAATCTCAATCTCAGTCTCAATCTCAGTCTCAATCTCAATCTCAATCTTAGTCTCAATCTCAATCTCAATCTCAGTCTCAGTCTCAGTCTCAATTTCAGTCTCAATCTCAGTCTCAATCTCAGTCTCAACCGTGTACGAGTACATTGGCGTCAAAGTGAGATGAGTTACCGGTCCAAAGTCTCAAAAACCTAGACTTTTTTAAAATATTCCTGTGAACTTCCCTCAGTCTCACAAAAACTCATCAGACCAGTCTGTTATAACTTATTAACTTATTATTAATGCTGTTCCCAGACCTAAAAAGTACAGATGAGGCCAGACTCACATAAACCAGAATCACTGCGGCGTGAGCTCCACTGTAAATGTACAGCAGGGTTCGCATCCTCTTCGTGATCAGATCCAGGCAGTCCTGAAATTTAACAGGCTACTATAACACTATCTATAACAGGCTACTGTAACACTACAACAGGCTACTGTAACACTGCAACAGGCTACTGTAACACTACAACAGGCTACTGTAACACTTTCTATAACAGGCTATTGTAACACTATCTACAACAGGCTATTGTAACACTATCTATAACAGGCTACTGTAACACTATCTATAACAGGCTACTGTAACACTATCTATAACAGGCTACTGTTACACTATCTATAACAGGCTACTGTAACACTATCTATAACAGGCTACTGTTACACTATCTATAACAGGCTACTGTAACACTATCTATAACAGGCTACTGTAACACTATCTATAACAGGCTACTGTTACACTATCTATAACAGGCTACTGTAACACTATCTATAACAGGCTACTGTAACACTATCTATAACAGGCTACTGTTACACTATCTATAAGAGGCTGCAGAGCAGTGTTACAGGCCATTAACCTGAGCATGAATGGCGCCCCGTTTCCGGGCCTTCTCCATATTGTAGATGCCAGTGCAGTAGCCAGTCGCACTGGGGGCACTGATCAGTGTACCCTTGCCCCTGTGACCGCTTAGTGGTTGCACAGCGGTGCAGCAATGAACTGGTAGCAGAATTCGCTCAGATTTTCTATTAACATGATCTAACTTCAGCTGGCCAACTACTTCGTGCTTTTTTAATAGCTGTCTGTGCCAGGTTGAGTGCTTGAACAGGTTGTCGGAGTGATCTGCTCCAACCCAGTTGCAGCACAGCTCCTGTAGGTGTTTTTACGGAGGTATCTAAGGTAAACAAACATTGCTAGGGGAATAAAAACTACCGTTTCTAAGGTGAGCATTAGTTGATAGGGGAATTAAAAAGCTCGCGTATCTGAGGTTAACATTCGTTGCTAGGGAATTAAAAAGTGCCCGTTTCTAACGTAAACATTCGTTTCTAAATGTAGGGATTTAAAAACACTCCTTGTCTAAGGTTAACATTCGTTGCTAGGGAATTAAAAACTGCCCGTTTCTAGTGTAAAAATCCGTTGATAGGGAATTAAAAGCTGCCCGTATCTAAGGTTAACATTCGTTGCTAGGTAACTGAAAACTGCCCGTATCTAAGGTTAACATTCGTTGCTAGGTAACTGAAAGCTGCCCGTATCTAAGGTTAACATTCGTTGCTAGGTAACTGAAAACTGCCCGTATCTAAGGTTAACATTCGTTGCTAGGTAACTGAAAGCTGCCCGTATCTAAGGTTAACATTCGTTGCTAGGTAACTGAAAACTGCCCGTATCTAAGGTTAACATTCGTTGCTAGGGAATTAAAAACTGCTCGTTTCTAGTGTAAACATCCGTTGCTAGGGTATTAAAAGCTGCCCGTATCTAAGGTTGACATTCGTTGCTAGGGAACTGAAAACTGCCCGTATCTAAGGGTAACATTCGTTGCTAGGGAATTAAAAACTGCCCGTTTCTAGTGTAAACATCCGTTGCTAGGGAATTAAAAGCTGCCCGTATCTAAGGTTAACATTCGTTGCTAGGGAACTGAAAACTGCCCGTATCTAAGGTTAACGTTCGTTACTAGGTAACTGAAAACTGCCCGTATCTAAGGTTAACATTCGTTACTAGGGAATTAAAAGCTGCCCGTATCTAAGGTTAACATTCGTTACTAGGGAATTAAAAGCTGCCCGTATCTAAGGTTAACATTCGTTGCTAGGTAACGGAAAACTACCCGTATCTAAGGTTAACATTCGTTGCTAGGTAACTGAAAACTGCCCGTATCTAAGGATAACATCCGTTGCTAGGTAACGGAAAACTACCCGTATCTAAGGTTAACATTCGTTGCTAGGTAACTGAAAACTGCCCGTATCTAAGGATAACATCCGTTGCTAGGTAACGGAAAACTACCCGTATCTAAGGTTAACATTCGTTGCCAGGTAACTGAAAACTGCCCGTATCTAAGGGTAACATTCGTTACTTGGGAATAAAAAACTGCCCGTATCTAAGGTAAAAATCCGTTGCTAGGGTAATTAAGAATTTCCCGTAGCTGATGATAAACATTCGTTGCTATAGGGAGGGTGGGTTAAACACTACCCATATCTGATGTAAGCATTGATTACTAAGCTGACAACTAAAAATGATATTACTAATAAATCTAATATCAAAAGTTAGATGCTTGCAGCATGGCACCTTCTCAGCAAAGCTGTTAACCGCTTTGGTAAAACGGATACCCGTGGAGTTGGCGGTGCTGCCGTAGTAGTCCATGGCCTGCCGCATGGCGGTCTCGGTGATTTCGTGAGTCCGAGTGCAGGAGATCAGCATTAGCGAAATGAGAAGTATTCGGCTGAGAAAGTCAATAGTGATGCCGATCAGAAGCTGGAAATATAAGGGAGATGCTTTTGGTCTGAACGGAATTAATGACAAATA
>NIVC01001356.1:27500-100000 GCA_002269645.1 Macrostomum lignano
CAGACAGACAGACAGACAGACAGACAGACAGACAGACAGACAGACAGACAGATCACTGTTTACCACCTCCCGCAGGCCTCAATGCTCCTGTTACCTGACGAGAATCGTGAAGTACTCCAAGCGCTGCTGTACTTCCTCAACGATTTCGCTGACTGCGCGGAGACATCGCAGATGGGCGCGTCGAACCTCGCCGTCTGCCTGGCGCCCTCGCTGTTCTACTTTCCACACGAGGCCGCTACCGGCGTCGGCATTGGAGGTCGCGACGCAGTGTCGCCGAGAAGATTGAGACGGGCGACAGGTATGCTGCTGGATTACACAGAATCTGTACAGGGTAGATTACAGAATATGTACAGGGTAGATTACACAGAATCTGTACAGGGTAGATTACAGAATCTGTACAGGGTAGATTACAGAAACTGTACAGGGTGGATTACAGAATATGTACAAGGTAGATTACAGAATCTGTACAGGGTAGATTGCAGAATCTGTACAGGGGGGTTACAGAATCTGTACAGGGTAGATTACAGAATCTGTACAGGGTAGATTACAGAATATGTACAGGGTAGATTACACAGAATCTGTACAGGGTAGATTACAGAATCTGTACAGGGTAGATTACAGAATCTGTACAGGGTAGATTACACAGAATCTGTACAGGGTAGATTACAGAATCTGTACAGGGTAGATTACAGAATCTGTACAGGGTAGATTACAGAATCTGTACAGGGTAGATTACAGAATCTGTACAGGGTAAATTACACAGAATCTGTACATGGTGGATTACAGAATATGTACAGGGTAGATTACAGAACCTGTACACACAATCTTCATTGCCGTCATCACTCCAGGCGTGCCCGACTCTCGCGACCTCGCCGACCACCGGGCAGCCACAGCCTGTCTGACATTCATGATCGAGTCCTGCCATCAGCTGTTCATGCTGCCAGACTCAATTCACAGCAAGCCGCAGTCGAAGCAGTCAAAGCAGCTGGAGCAAGAGACGCAGCTGCATCAGTCGAAGCATCCACCGTTAAGTCTGGACTCGGTGGCGCCCAGAGACTCGAGCGGCCGAAGGCACTGCTTTGCATTCGCCGACAACCATGCCCAACTTCTGGCCAGAGAGTGCGGCGAGACAGCCGCGGTGGCTGGCAAATGGCGACAGTTCAGCCTGCGGAGCGGTGTGGAGACTTTCTCCAGGTCCGTGGCTGACGGGCACCCTCTGAGAATGTGGAAGGCTGTCATGGGCATCGACGCTGATCCTGGCGATGTGCTCAACAAAATTATTGCCGAAAGGTCAGTAAAGAGAACTTTTCAAATTTAAGTATTAATTCTTGGAACGACGAATGGATTTCTAGGAAAATTTAGACTACCTTATAGAAATCCATGAAGGTTAAATGATTTCTACGAAATTTTAATGATTTTTACTAAAGTCAAAGATTTTTTTTAAGTTTTATAGAATTTTAAAAAATATAAACGTTTTTTAAAACATCAATAATTCTGAGAAAGGTTGAAAGTTTTTAAAGAAAAGCTGAATGATTTCTAAGAAAGTTTTAAGAATTTCTAAGAAAAATGAGATAATTTCCAAGAAATTAAAAAGATTTTTTTTAAAAATATCATCGTTTCCAGGAAAAAGAAAACGATTTCCAAGAAAAAAATCATTAGCAAAAAAGAATTTTTTTATAAAAACCAATCCTTTTTCAGAAGGGTTTAAAAATTTCTTTAAAAGTTTGAAATATTATTGAAAAAAATTGATTTCAAAAAAAACTTTGAAGAATCATTTCAAAAAGAAGTCGGTCATTAAAAAAAGATTGATCATTTGGTCATTTAAGAAAGATTGAAGAATTTATAAGAAATTAAAATGAAATTGAGAAAATATTTTTTTCCAAGAAAGGATAAAGGACGAAAAAAAATCACACTGGGCGAAAACTTTCTACGAAGGGCTGACGGATTCGCAAGAAAAGTTCGTGAATTGTCAATCGGAGCAAATAAAATTCCAAGAAAAAAGCAACAAACTTCCATGAGGCCAATAGACTTAGATTATAAAAAGCAAAAGCTTTTTTAAAGAGGTTATTATTCGTTAGAAATTTCTTAGAAAAGATCATATAATTCCAAGAAACGATACCCAGACAACTTTAGAGCTCTATAAACCAAACAACCAGCTCGATCAACCTCAATTGTTGTCCAGGCCTAGCTGGGACCCGGACATTCTGTCCGCCCACACTGTCGAGACCATAGACGATAGCGCGGAGGTCGTCCGTTTCGGTGTCGCTTCGCCGCCGGCTCAACCGGCCAGAGAGGCCTGTCTGCTGCGCACCTGGCGATCTGATAGCGCCAGCAGTCACCGGCTGCACTCGGTGTCCGTGCAGCTGCAGCCGAGCCATCAGACTATGCAGATTCACGTGCTCACTGAGGACTGGCTGCTCGAGCGCGTATCCGGCGCCGGCAGGTCGTCATCGCCCAGATGCCGAGTGACCCTGCTGTCCCGAGTTGACCTGCGCGGTCGCAGCATAGATTGGTACAACCGCATCTGGGGCCACAGCATCGCCAGGGCTTTGGTGCACCTGAGAAAATCGTTTGCCGTAGCTAAGTCTACGGGAAATCGATAAGAGTTCACTGATTCATTGGCAGAAATAATTAACACACGAGCTATTTACTATTCTTTTGAATTTTGAAATCAGCTGAGGACCTTTGCGAGATGTGGGTTAAAAGAGATCTATAGGCCATGAAATTGAATACTTTATATCGATTGAGACTAGACCAGAAGACAGAAGGAGAGGAGAGGAGAGGGGAGAGAAGAGAGGAGAGGAGAGAGGAGAAGAGAGGAGAGAAGAGAAGAGAAGAGAGGGGAGGAGAGAGGAGAGGAGAGAGGAGAAGAGAGGAGAGAAGAGAAGAGAAGAGAGGGGAGGAGAGAGGAGAGGAGAGGAGAGGAGAGGAGAGGAGAGGAGAGGAGAGGAGAGGGAGGAGAGGAGAGGAGATGAGAGGAGAAAGGAGGAAAGAAAAGGAGGGGAGCGGAGAGGAGAGGAGACGGAGGAGAGGAGAGAGGATAGAAGAGGGGAGAGTGCAAGCAGACAAAGGCAGAAGTGCAAAACAGCCACACTTACATGCAAGTAGTCCGTGGTCAGCCACCTCACAGATCAGTATCACAGAGTTAGAAACTATTATTAGAAAACGTGGAAACCCCCAAAACCAGAGACAGTTGCTGATTAGGAAAATATTTATTGAATTTCACCAACTACCAGTGCGTATCGCTCTAATTATTGTTTTTATTGAACTGCATAACCTCTGTACAATCTGTCTGGCTAATTTTGCTTCCAGTTCCGCGAGTCTGTCACACTGCCAGCATAGTCATTTTTTTCGCTTTTAAAATAAATAAATTCGAAATTTAACAGACCGACAATCCTCTGCTGCAATAATCATAGTTTTTGCAACTCACAATATCGCTGAATTTCTCTGTGTAAATAACAGCTTGCATAGTTGCCAATAATGAGATATATTACATTATATAACATTTAAAACTGTTAAGATTTTTATTTATTTACCGGTAGGAAAACATTTTTATTGTTTTTTTCCTGAAACCAAATTCTGCTTTTTATAGAAAAGACGTGCTTTAATCAAGTTTAAGTACCGCTTTATACTACTAAGCTAGTTCGTGTCAAGTAGTATTTGCGCCTCAAGATTTACTCGTTAATTAATAAATAAATATTAATTATTTTTGTTCTCATCAATTCCAACGGTAACGCCTGTTCTCTGTGAGTCTTACATTTGTCCTGTCAATGTCCTCTCTGTGTCCTGCCAATGTCCTCCCTGTGTCCTGCCAATGTCTTCCCTGTGTCCTTCCAATGTCCTCCAGCTGTGTCCTTCCAATGTCCTCCCTGTGTCCTTCCAATGTCCTTCTGTGTCCTTCCAAAGTCCTCCCTGTGTCCTTCCAATGTCCTCCTTGTGCCCTTCCAATGTCCTCTCTGTGCCCTTCCAATGTCCTCTCTGTGTCCTTCCAATGTCCTCTCTGTGTCCTTCCAATGTCCTCCCTGTGTCCTGCCAATGTCCTCCCTGTGTCCTTCCAATGTCCTTCTGTGTCCTTCCAAAGTCCTCTCTGTGTCCTTCCAATATCCTCCCTGTGTCCTGCCAATGTCCTCCAGCTGTGTCCTGCCAATGTCCTCCCTGTGTCCTTCCAATATCCTCCCTGTGTCCTTCCAATATCCTCCCTGTGTCCTGCCAATGTCCTCCCTGTGTCCTTCCAATGTCCTCCCTGTGTCCTTCCAATATCCTCCCTGTGTCCAGCCAATGTCCTCCCTGTGTCCTGCCAATGTCCTCCCTGTGTCCTTCCAATGTCCTCCCTGTGTCCTGCCAATATCCTCCCTGTGTCCTGCCAATATCCTCCGTGTCCTGCCAATGTCCTCCAGCTGTGTCCTGCCAATGTCCTCCCTGTGTCCTACCAATTTCCTCCCTGTGTCCTTCCAATGTCCTTCTGTGTCCTTCCAAAGTCCTCCCTGTGTCCTTCCAATGTCCTCCTTGTGTCCTTCCAATGTCCTCTCTGTGTCCTTCCAATGTCCTCCCTGTGTCCTTCCAATATCCTCCCTGTGTCCTTCCAATATCCTCCCTGTGTCCTTCCAATATCCTCCCTGTGTCCTGCCAATGTCATCCAGCTGTGTCCTGCCAATGTCCTCCCTGTGTCCTACCAATTTCCTCCCTGTGTCCTTCCAATGTCCTTCTGTGTCCTTCCAAAGTCCTCCCTGTGTCCTTCCAATGTCCTCCTTGTGTCCTTCCAATGTCCTCTCTGTGTCCTTCCAATGTCCTCCCTGTGTCCTTCCAATATCCTCCCTGTGTCCTTCCAATATCCTCCCTGTGTCCTGCCAATGTCCTCCAGCTGTGTCCTGCCAATGTCCTCCCTGTGTCCTGCCAATGTCCTCCAGCTGTGTCCTGCCAATGTCCTCCCTGTGTCCTGCCAATGTCATCCCTGTGTCCTGCCAATGTCCTGCCTGTGTCCTTCCAATATCCTCCCTGTGTCCTTCCAATATCCTCCCTGTGTCCAGCCAATGTCCTCCCTGTGTCCTGCCAGTGCCATACCCGTGTCATTTCTGTGTGCCTTCCAGTGTCATCTTTTAAGTTATCTGGCATACACGTGTCATTCCTCTCATACCTGTGTCATCCTTACGTAGTTTTGGGAGTTTGTGAACTCCAGTATAATTAAACTAAGTTAATCTAATGAAAATCAGAACATAAAAAGAGTCTAATAAACAGTCGAAGTTCTCACGCACTGGCTCTGGGAAGTGAGCTAGAGGACGAGAGGGGAGAGGAGGAAAGGAGGGGAGTGGAGAAGAGGGGAGCGGAGAGGAGGGGAGAAAGGAGGAGAGGAGGGGAGCGGAGAGGAGGTGGGCGAAGAGGAGAGGAGAGGAGGGGAGAAGAGAAGAGAGAGGGGAGGAGAGGAGAGGAGAGGAGGGGAGATGAAAGAAAAATGGGAGAAAAATACAACACTAATACACAGGATGAATCCCATTCATGCCAAAGTATCCTCAATGACTTGATGACGTCAACAATGATGAATCCTGAAGACCCGGTTAGTGACATGTCCCTTTTATCACGGAAATTGGTGAAGACCAAAAAAAAACAAAAAAACAAGAAAACTTCTCAACTTCTCAAAAATTTTAAGATTTTGCAAACCACAAAAGTTTTGCTGAATAAAAAAAGTGTACAAAAACGCTAAGTTGATCGTGTAAAATTGTGTATTTTTATAACTTCTACTGGCCTTTATAAATAGAAAAAAGCAAATCATCTATACAACTTCATATTTTTATCAATGTAATGTATACATAAAGTTGATGAACCTGTAAACAATAAAATACGCGTTTTCTTCTACTGACAGTAGCAATATAAGATTTTTGAAATAGAAATTTATATGGAAGACAATAGATTTTAAAAATATTTATAAAAGAAACTATGCATAACTAAGGAACGTATTCGTATTATTTTTTAGGCCAAATACGGAGAGAGAATGTTGTAAATACTACTTTCATATTGCTAACGCGTGATAGATAAGGAGATGGGGTGTTAGATAAGCAGATGGGGTGTTAGATAAGGAGATGGGGTGTTAGATAATCAGATGGGGTGTTAGATAAGCAGATAGGGTGTTAGATAATCAGATGGGGTGTTAGATAAGCAGATGGGGTGTTAGATAATCAGACGGGGTGTTAGGTAAGCAGATGGGGTGTTAGATAATCAGACGGGTGTTAGATAATCAGATGGGGTGTTAGATAAGCAGATGGGGTGTTAGATAACCAGACGGGGTGTTAGGTAAGCAGATAAGGGTGTTAGATAAGCAGATGGGTGTTAGATAATCAGATGGGGTGGTAGATAAGCAGATGGGGTGTTAGATAAGCAGACGGGGTGTTAGGTAAGCAGATGGGGTGTTAGGTAAGCAGATGGGGTGTTAGATAAGCAGATAAGGGTGTTAGATAAGCAGAAAGGGTGTTAGATAAGCAGATGGGTGTTAGATAATCAGATGGGGTGGTAGATAAGCAGATGGGGTGTTAGATAAGCAGATGGGGTGTTAGGTAAGCAGATGGGGTGTTAGGTAAGCAGATGGGGTGTTAGGTAAGCAGATGGGGTGTTAGATAAGCAGACGGGGTGTTAGGTAAGCAGATGGGGTGTTAGGTAAGCAGATGGGGTGTTAGGTAAGCAGATGGGGTGTTAGGTAAGCAGACGGGGTGTTAGGTAAGCAGATGGGGTGTTAGGTAAGCAGACGGGGTGTTAGGTAAGCAGATGGGGTGTTAGGTAAGCAGATGGGGTGTTAGGTAAGCAGATGGGGTGTTAGGTAAGCAGACGGGGTGTTAGGTAAGCAGATGGGGTGTTAGGTAAGCAGATGGGGTGTTAGATAATCAGACGGGGTGGTAGGTAAGCAGATGGGGTGTTAGGTAATCAGACGGGGTGGTAGGTAAGCAGATGGGGTGTTAGGTAAGCAGACGGGGTGTTAGGTAAGCAGATGGGGTGTTAGGTAAGCAGACGGGGTGTTAGGTAAGCAGATAGGGTGTTAGATAATCAGATGGGGTGGTAGATAAGCAGATGGGGTGTTAGATAAGCAGACGGGGTGTTAGGTAAGCAGATGGGGTGTTAGGTAAGCAGATGGGGTGTTAGATAGCAGATGGGGTGTTAGATAATCAGATGGGATGTTAGATAATCGGCTTATTGCTCCAGTAAAATCGCTACAAAAGTTCCAAAGAAGTATGTGAAAGGTTCTAAATATGGTAGTTAGGCTTGTACATCTGATCAAATCGTCCCAGATGCTTAGCAACCAGCTCGTCAATCAGGAGGCTGTCCGCCTCATCAAAGTATCCACGCCAGTCGCCAACCTCGCCGCGTCGATAAAAACCGGTGCCCCGACCTTCGCCCTGGGCAAACAGGTGGCCCATATCGCTGCCTCGGTCGCGCCTCATCCGGTCAAATCCAACGGCATCGCAGATTCCAGTCAACAGCTCCTCAGTGAGCTCGGAAGCACCTTCCGGCATCAAGAATCGATCGAGTTTTCGAATGACCTCAGCTGGATTCGCTTTCAACTGCTCGTACTCAACTAGGATGACCCGATCAGCTGGCAGCTCTCCGCTAGCCAGAGAGGCAAGCAGCATCTCATTGTGCTCAAAATACGAACCACCATCCAAAGTGCCGGGCACAAAGAGACCTTTTAGAAAGGCTTGAAATTTACCACTGTACTTGTAATCGGCAATCCGAGTGTAGTGATGATACAGCGATACAGCCACATCCTTTGGATTCCTAATTGGGCAGATGATCTTAACGCCATTAGACTGCAAAATCTGCTTTGGCAGAAGCGGCCAAGGCAGGTGACAATTCAACAGCCTTGGAGACGGTTGCGCATTCAAGACTGGCAGCTCAACAAACTCAAGCATCAGCTTCTCCTTGTTCACCGGACGCTGATGGCACTGCCGGCTGAGCAGGAAGTGGCAGATCTCGTGCAGCCAATGGGTGCCGCATTTCAGGTAGGCCCAGATCAGCACATCATCTTGGCGAGGCTGGAATTCGCTTGGACAGTGCAGCTTTTCTAATCTGTCTTCGATTCCCGTGAAGTCAACGACATAGTAACCGCGCCACAGGCGGCATTGAACTTCGTTGGCGTCTGTGTCTTTGCGAGTCACTTTGCCTTCGATCGGGGCGCCAGTTTGCGGGTCTAGATGGGGCGATTTTGTCGCCATGGCAACTGAAGCGATCGGGAAAGGGTCTGGCTTGGATTTAGCAGGTTCTGCTTATAAACTCTGAGACTCGTAGAAACCAGAGCTAATTATATTGGGAGTATCGTATTTCAGGTTTATTCACAGCTTTGCAATAATAATTACCATTATTACAATTGCTGTAGAAGGGTGGAAGAAGTTAAAGGTAGATGATATAAGATCTAGGTTACATAGATATGGAGGTACACATGGCAAATAGGATAGATTAGGGAGGAGATGAAGTGTTATATTAATAGATAAACGGATTGCGGTGATAGATAAGGAGATGGGGCTTTAGATAAGGACATTGGGTGTTAGATAAGGACATTGGGTTAGATAAGGACATTGGGTTAGATAAGGGCATTGGGTGTTAGATAAGGACATTGGGTTAGATAAGGACATTGGGTTAGATAAGGACATTGGGTTAGATAAGGAAATTGGGTTAGATAAGGACATTGGGTGTTAGATAAGGACATTGGGTTAGATAAGGACATTGGGTTAGATAAGGACATTGGGTTAGATAAGGACATTGGGTTAGATAAGGAAATTGGGTTAGATAAGGAAATTGGGTTAGATAAGGAGAGGAGGTGTTAGATAGGAAGATAGGGTGTGAGATAAGAAAATGGGGTGTTACATAAGGATATAGGCTGTTGGGCAAGGACATCGGGTGTTAGATAAGGAGTTAGGCTATTAGATAAGGAAATGGAGTGTTAGATAAGGATATTCGGGTGTTAAATAAAGATGAATGACATAACTTAAGGAAAGGTTCGCTAGATGCGTTCTTTATAAAAAAGCAAGCAAACAAGTAGATAATTATTACTGTAACATATAATGATAAGCTGTTACTGAAGCTGGAGCCCACTGAAAGTAAAGCAATGGTTTTTTTTAAATCCTCAACTTGGGATAAGCGCTGATACAGTATATTTATAGTACAAATTTATTAAATGGCGTACAAAGTGAGGCACGTGCCGCAAACTGAACAGTGCAAGCTGTTGCCAAGAATATTACAAATTTTTAGAGAAAAAAAGCAAAAATTATGGAAATTGCACACAGACTTATGGCAAAGCAGCCTATTGGTTGTCGGTGAGGGCTGGTGAGATTATTTTTGAAAAAAATTAATGAAATAAATTGCAAATAAACAAAATTTTTAAAGCGCTCTTTTGCCGTAGAACTCTCTCTCTCTCTCTCTCTCTCTCTCTCTCTCTCTCTCTCTCTCTCTCTCTCTCTCTCTCTCTCTCTCTCTCTCTCTCTCTCTCTCACACGCTTGAGTTCAAAAGTTGGAAATGCAAGTTCTTGAAATAGGCTTGAACTGAATATATGCTAGTTTAATGTGTTGTTAATCTGTTTGCTAAACAAAAATATTCAGTTAGTGCAATCAGAGCCATAACGAATAAAAGTGAATTCCTAGATTATCAGTTCCAAATCCTTGATCATGATATATCCCAGTTCACACTGATCCCAAATATAGATATATACACGAATCCCAATTCACACTGATCCCAAATATAGATATATACACGAATCCCAATTCACACTGATCCCAAATATAGATATATACACGAATCCCAATTCACACTGATCCCTAATATAGATATATACACGAATCCCAATTCACACTGATCCCAAATATAGATATATACACGAATCCCAATTCACACTGATCCCTAATATAGATATATACACGAATCCCAATTCACACTGATCCCTAAATATACATTAATCCCCAAAAACAAGAGTCCCTGTACACGTTTCTAAATAAATAAATTAATATTTCAAACACACTTTGACTCTTCTCACATTGCACTACTCTCAGTAAAGATATTGGCGACTTATTAATGAAAAATATTTTTCTTACGAAAAAAAAATTAAAATTGAATACAAACATAAGAACGTCTCTCAGTGATCTCCTGTTGGCAAGCCTTGTTATAAGACAGCTTCTGTGTGTGAGTTGAGTTTTAGCGAGTCGATATTGAAAGACACCGCTTACTAACGCCATTAGCTGAGGGTGTTAGGGACGCAACGCAAATAGAAACACACGGATCGGTTGTATAATCTCCGATTCAAATATTTTTTGTTCAAATCAGATCACAGATATTTTTTACAAAAAAACCGCACAAATTGAAAATAACTGATTTGGATCGAAAGCTTATAAAATGGCATTATAACACAATTCTGTGAGCATAGTCACAATCTGTTCGAGCGCAAAATTAAAAAGTAAAAAAATTTATAATATTTTTAAGAATGACAATGAAGTGTATTTGAAGGGCAGTGAAGCTGCAAGATGTGTTTCGTGTAAAAGCAAATAATTTAGTAGCGAGAAAAGCTATTTAGAAAATAAAATTGCTTTTTTATAAATTAAAACACCTTCAGCATCATTATTATATGCGTTTATAAGCTTAGAAGATATAGAACGCGCTGAAAATGATTAACTACATCGAGCAGGATCTCAGGAAGAAAGAGAGTGAAAAGGGATTGAGGGAGAGTGACGGAGGGTGAGAGAGGGTGAGGGAGAGTGAGAGGGTGAGGGAGAGTGAGAGGGTGAGGGAGAGTGAGAGGGTGAGGGAGAGTGAGAGGGTGAGGGAGAGTGAGAGGGTGAGGGAGAGTGAGAGGGTGATGGAGAGTGGAAGGGTGAGGGAGGGTGAGAGGGTGAGGGAGGGTGAGAGGGTGAGGGAGGGTGAAGGAGGGTGATGGAGAGTGGAAGGGTGAGGGAGGGTGAGAGAGGGTGAGGGAGGGTGAGAGGGTGAGGGAGGGTGAGAGAGGGTGAGGGAGGGTGAGAGGGTGAGGGAGGGTGAGAGAGGGTGAGGGAGGGTGAGAGAGGGTGAGGGAGGGTGAGAGAGGGTGAGGGAGGGTGAGAGGGTGAGGGAGGGTGAGAGAGGTTGAGGGAGGGTGAGAGGGTGAGGGTGAGAGGGTGAGGGTGAGGGAGCTGTTCAGAAGAGACATGCAGAAAACACAGGCAGTCCAGCACAAACTGAAAGTAAAATCAGACCAAGCCAAGAGATTTTACATTGAGACGTAGAGGATAGTCGCACAGAGGGGGGGACAAACAACTATGAGCCAGTTCAGGCTGAGCCGCATAATAAAATAGGATAGCTGAACAACTGACTCGCTAGCTCTACATTCACTCGCTCGAACCTACATTAAAATCATAATCCTGATCGTTTAGCAGCGACTCGATGTAAGCCTCCTCAGGCCAAGGAAAATCCGAATCGAGCATAGCTCCCGGCAGCTGGCTGTCCGGGATGGGGCACCAGCGGTAGCCCAGCCAGTGCGACACCTTGCCGTAGGGGTCCGCGCCCACCGCCGAGTCGCCTCCTTCGCCAGTGTCTCGGTAAAGACAGCGTTCGGGTACCTGGGCAGGTGAGGGGGCTGTCTGTCATATGTGTCTCATTGTGTCTGTCATATGTGTCTCATGGTGTCTGTCATATGTGTCTCATGGTGTCTGTCATATGTGTCTCATGGTGTCTGTCATATGTGTCTCATGGTGTCTGTCATATGTGTCTCACGGTGTCTGTCATATGTGTCTTATGGTGTCTGTCTCATGGTGTCTGTCTCATTGTGTCTGTCATATGTGTCTCACGGTGTCTGTCATATGCATCTCACGGTGTCTGTCATATGCATCTCACGGTGTCTGTCTCCTCTGTCTCATGGCATCTGTCTCCTCTATCTCATGGTGTCTGTCTCCTCTGTCCCATCTGTCTCATGGTGTCTGCCCTATCTGTCTCACAGTGCCTATACAGATGGCATCGATGTTCATCCCCACATGCAACGCTCATCATCCATCAGATTCCCAATAATCCAACCTCCAACTTGAGCAGCTCCGGTCCACGCAGCGCAGCCAAGCCCACAATGGTATGCGCGCTGACGCAATAGCCATAGACAGCCAACTCTTCAAGCCTCGGGCACATCCAAGCTATCATCATGAGCGGATCTGGGCGACCCCGGCTCCAAGGCAGGGTCTGCCGACAGCAACAACCGATGTCGTTCATGCTCTCCACTAGTCTGAGACAGCGCAGCCGGTGAGAGTGCCTGGCGCACACGAAATCAAATAGCGTAGGCGGTAGGCGCTGGCAAAAGTACATGCGTAGGCGGGTAAGCGGCAGATCGGCAGGCAGGATCGAACGAAAATGTTGCATAGCGCTTGGCGAGTGAAGCTAAAAAACAATTAAAAGGGTAAACGGCGTGAGTATGAATGGCTTTTAATGTATAGGCTAAAACCTCGTCATCTAATTAGTGTCTAAAAACATCCAGTTACCAAGGTAACAGTAGCTTCGCAGCCAATTTCGCCTAGAGCGGCCCAACTACGAATGGCCAGTGCCGGCATCGACGAGGTGACGTCATTGTGGACAAACAAGGACAGATGACGCAATAGACCGCCTCGTGCGAGAGACGCCACCAGCTCCTCCGACACCTTGAAATTGATAAAATCGAATTATATCACTTTTAAAATAAGAGTAATAAATATATTTAAGGTCTATCACTGGCCCCTTATCTCAGCTCAGGTAATCGAAATTTCAAACTCTTATCTCAGCTCAGGTAATCAAAATTTCAAACTCTTATCTCAGCTCAGGTAATCAAAATGTCTAACCCTAATCTCAGCTCAGGTAATCAAAATGTCTAACCCTTATCTCAGCTCAGGTAATCAAAATGTCTAACCCTTATCTCAGCTCAGGTAATCAAAATGTCTAACCCTTATCTCAGCTCAGGTAATCAAAATGTCTAACTCTTATCTCAGCTCAGGTAATCAAAATGTCTAACCCTAATCTCAGCTCAGGTAATCAAAATGTCTAAATAACCCTTATCTCAGCTCAGGTAATCAAAATGTCTAAATAATCCTTATCTCAGCTCAGGTAATCAAAATGTCTAACCCTTATCTCAGCCCAGGTAATCAAAATGTCCAATCCTTATCTCAAGACAGATTACGAAAATGCCAAACCTGATTCAAGTCCAGACTCAGCCTCGTCAGCCTGAAGCATCTCAGCAAGCGGTTGTCGATGAATGGCACACGAGAACTGATTGGATCAGATCGCAACGAAGCAAGATGCAGAGATTTCAGGCACCTGTGCTGCTGCAAATGGTGCAAAAGTTTGTTCTGCCAACCATCAAAGCAGTCAGTTAGGCCCAGTGACAGGTGACGCAGTTGATGCGAGTGACAGATGAGGGACAATAGGCTGCGACAGAGTCTGCGTGGTTAGGATTAAAAAAGGGAAAGTATTACATTTACATATTCACAATAACTCATATTTACATGAACCTTTAAAATCATAGGATTTCAAGTCTTCTATCGTTGGCAAAATTTGATTAAATCTGTAAACATAAAATCTGTAGACTTCTGCAACTTCTGTTGGTCAGAGAGGTTTAGCAGTGTAAAGGGTTGGGTAAATATATTGATATATACCTGATTGTAAACTTTTTGATTGATACCAGCTGGCATCCTTGGTTTGTAATTTGATATACCTGGCATACCATGCATGATACATACCTAGCATATCAGAAGCATCTATTTACTACCAAAGATGACTTCAAGGTGCACCTATTATTATGAGGTATAAAGCCAATCTTCCTAGATTAGTATGGAGGCTATGCCATTGACAAATATGCAAAAGTAAGCCTCAGGTATATTCTATTGATTGTTGCTACACGATGAGATAATTTTATACTATGCATTACCTAGAATGTCTGCTAACCAATATTCTAATGATCTACACTGGAGCCTCATCCCTGAGAGCTAGGCCTACTCTAGGCCAATGTCATCAAATTCTACTAGGCCATTGCCTATAGACTCTAGGCTATAGTGCACTATCCCTCTGGTCTTAACCTTATTGCAACCAAGCAACTATGCTACAACCAAGCCAATATTAACATTTTGATTGACTACCTTATTGTTGACTTGCAAGCACTTGCATTAACCCCTTAAGCTACTGCTATTAGCTTGTAATTGTTAGAAATATTATATTTTTAAGATCTTTTAGACTCAAGATATATAGTTCTGAGATAATTAAAATTTAATCAAGATTTGAGATTAAGCCTAATTAGCATATCATAGGTATGTTTATACTATTCTATCAATGCTAATACTAGTATTTATCTCATAATCATAGTCTTATAATGATAATAATAGAAGAAAA
The DNA here is from genome assembly GCA_002269645.1 of Macrostomum lignano. Taxonomy (NCBI): domain Eukaryota; kingdom Metazoa; phylum Platyhelminthes; family Macrostomidae; genus Macrostomum; species Macrostomum lignano. The sequence continues at coordinate 41,836 of NIVC01001356.1, forward strand.
ACAATTATATAATATTAAGCTTATTAATAATCACTTGATATATATCAAACATAAATATACTAATGATAGTCCCAAATTATAATACTATTGTCCACATAATGAGACACATAATTAAATGGTCACATAGTCAAATCTTGACTTTTTTGAGATCTTGAAACCCCCTTTCTTGAATATGCTGTTTTCTCAACAATTTTGAGGTGTGCATAAGGGTTTTTTGTCCTTGATCTATATGCAATAAGACTTCACACATAGCAGTATATGCAAAAAAAATTTTGGCATGCAGCCATGTGCAAAATGGATTTGGAAATAAAATAGAGGTTTGGATTTTGCTAGACTGTGGAAATTTGTAATTGGCAATGTCTTAATTTAATTTTTTTTGATAACTTTAATTACAACATTTTTTAAATAATTGTAATATAATTTTTTTTTAAATTTGTAGCAAAATAAAAGACAAAAAAATAATCCAATCTATAGAAAAGAATAAATTTATTTTGTTTAAACAGGCTTTGCTACTTTTACTTAAGCAAATTGTTAAAAAATATGAGCACATTTTTGTTTTCAACTTTTTCTGCTAGTCTTGCATGCAGCATATAATGCAGATGAGGCCCTTGGTGTGCGGCATGCAGTGCATATGAGATTTTTGAATAATCTCAACATGCTGCATGCAAGGTCAAAAAGTTTCATGGTGTACATGGAATATCTTTGGAACTATAGCTTGAAACCAAGATTGAGATTAAGAAAATGCCAAGATCTTGATGATTGAAATCAAGATTGAGATCTTGTCTAACCCCTAATTGCCGCTTGCCTTTTTTACTTGTTCTAGAAAGTGTATATATAAAAGGTCTTAGACTTTTTATTTCTTAATTTATAGAAATGACAGTAAAAAACAGAATAAAAAAGTTACAAAAAACTTATAAATAGTAAAAACATAAATCTATTTAAATAACAAAATGCAAGCATTTAGATCTACATTATCAATATAACATTTGACAACTATATTTATGATATTTAGAAAATAATTTTAGTATAGGCCTACAAAATAAAATGATTTTTTTCCAAAAGCTTCAAAAATGTTTGGCTAATAACTAAATGTTAGTAGAAGCCATTATTAGCATTAAGAATTAAGACTTACTATATGTTATATAGTATTTTTTATTATAGCACTGACATAAAGTTTTGTGGTTAAACTAAAAATGCATTTCCAAAGGTCAGTAGGAAAAGGTATGATAGGCATAGCCATAGGCCTATTGTTGAACAAACCTTTGCATTGTGTCGCATGAAGACCATTCAGAAGTAGCCAATTGAAGACCAGAATTAGAAGGTCTCAGTGAGAATGATTTCAAACCATCACCATTAACTAGAGCACACGCAGTTGCAATTTCGTACAAAGACTCAATACAACCTTCACAGTGTGAATTGAAGTGAACTGTAAGGTGTTGAACAGCTCTTAATGACATAAACTTGTCGAATTTATGAAGAGAAGCACGGTGATTTTCAAAGCAATCCTGAGCAAAATCTACATAAGCAGATCGCCATATTCTCTTAACAGTGTAGGAAGCTCGACGCCAGTTATAACACACAAGACCAAAGTTTCTCGCATCAGTGTTTGGCAGTAAACATAACACTTGCTGTAAGACGTTGTGTGGCAGCAGTTCCCATCTGCCTTGCAAACTTTGCATTGCCTAAGAATCCAGCGACGGTTGAAGACAATGGTTTTCAAGTTAGTGCAAGCAAATAGGTGTAAGATTGGCTGACTTTTTAGTTTTTAGATTTTAAAGCGAGCAGCACATCGATTTGTGTAAATACAAAAAGATAACGCTCGCTACATCTACTGCTTCATTTTTACTTTCTTCTTGGAAAGAAAAAAGTTAAAATCCTCATCAAGAATGTTATTACATTAAAACATAAATTACATATCTAATGGCTTTTGTAGGTTGTAATTTGCAAAGTAACCTAAAAAAGTATGCCAATATATTATATATATTTAAGAACTAACACATGGACTGCAGTAGGCAATCGAATCTCTGTGCAGCGGCTTTTGGCAGAAGGCCGCACAAGGGCATGTACATGTGCAAGGTGGACCTGAGCCAGGCCTACAGTTCCTGCGCCATTCACCCAAGTGACCACTGCCTCACCGGCCTGAAGTTCACGGTTGAAGGCGATGTTGAGCCGACCTACATGGTGGACGCCCGGCTGCCGTTTGGTGCAGCAGCGGCATCTGTCAGTGCAGCTTCTTTCAGATTAGCAATGCCATTCGGTTCATGATGCTGAAGCGCAAGTTTTACAACTTCGAGGTCTACATGGACGATTTCGGCTTCGCGGGGTCGCTGACTGATTGCTGGCTTTTCTACACCGAGCTGACGCAGCTGGTGCAGAGGCTGCATGGGCCTGACTGTCTTGAAGAAGTGCGTGCAGCCGACTCAAGAAATGTGCTTCCTGGGCATCCATCCAGTTCAATACTCTGTCAGGACTCATGAGCTTGCCAGGATCCAAAGTCGAGAAGAGCTGCAGGTCAGCCTTGATCAGTGCTGTGCGATGCGGCAGATCTCCAACAAGCATGCATGAGCTGCAGAAAGCTGCAGATGGGCAAGCTCAACTGGGCCTGCCAGGTGATTGTCAACGGCCGGCCTTTCTTGCGCAACCTGATCGACTGCGTCAGCAACAAAGGATCGGCTGTTGGTAGATAACCAGTTAAAGAGCATCCTTGTCTAGTGGAAGCTGTGGCCTTGCGGCAGTAGCGAGGTCGTGAGATTTGGCCCACGTCCAAAAGACCGGTTGCCATGGAGACGGACGCCTGCCTTGTAGGAGCGGCAGCTATTTTGCGTGACCCGGCCGGCTTTGACTGGTGCTACCTGAAATGGGATGTCGATGCTGGTATGGCGTCTTCAGCGAGTGCTGCATCAACTACAAGGAGGCTGCTGCAGTCCTGCTGGCCTTGCTGCTCTGGCGCCATCAGCTGCGCAACTGCCAGGTCGCCGTCTACTGCGACGACGCCGCTGCCTGCGCGATAATCAACAAGGGTCTTCCACGGAGTCCCGGTTGCTGCAGCTGCTGCATACAACCGTTGCTTAAACGGTTGCAGTTGCTTATTTTGCGGGTTAACTTTTCTCTCCAGTGGGCCGTTTTAGAGTTTTTTGCATTTGTTGAATAGAAAAGCTGTGGTATCAAATTCCCGTTTTTGTTATTTCATCGTTAAATTTTATTTTTACTACGCATTTTGACACCTGGTACAAATCAAGGTACCAAACATGTAAAATTTTAGATCAATTCTTTATCGAAACTCGACATCCAACTGTTCCCCGGACCTGACTCAACTCGATCGCTTCGATCGTAACTGTAAACTGTAGTAATGGAGCTTTTGTCTATAGCAAGGGTGACAAAGCGGCATTTAATTTGGTCCAACAAGCATCAATTTTTGGTCCAAACGCGTGAGCCATTGGACAAATTTGTAGTGATCCGCTAATTGGTGTTAGGCGTCGCACTTTGTCAGCAGTCGCCCTTGCCCTCGCCCTCGCCCTGGGTTGCTGTCTGCCGCTGGTCAGCTTCCTGCCTCCCTCCTTTTGTCTGTCTGTTGCTGCTCCCTTCCCTCGTTTTGCCCGTTTTGCCCCTTGTTTCTCAGCCCTCAGCTTCTCTGCTGTGGGCTGTCTCTGTTTCGCTCGGTCTTTGTTTCCCCTGTCATGTGAGCGAGTCACATGACAGATCCTCTGTTCTTTGAGTCCTAAAGTGCAGTAAACATGTTTACTGCACTTGTTGGCCCTGTTTACCGGGAGAGTCACATGCTTTCGGCCCCCCTCCCTTTTCTAAGGAGAGGAGTGACTCATGTTGCTAAAAATAGCAACTGAGTCACAGCCATGTGCACTCTGCCGGGAGACCCTCAAGTGACGTCAGTTCTAAAAATAGAACAAGTCACGAGGTCTTCCGCGCGCTTGTACCCTGTCCGAGATTCTCGAGTGACGTCAGTTCTAAAAATAGAACAAGTCACGAGGTCTTGTGCGCGGGTGTTTTCCGGCTATAAATAGGACCCCTCTCCCCTTGTTTCCGTCAAGGAGTTTTCAGCTTTGTGTCAGTTTCTGCTTGGTGTCTGTTCTGTCCAACCTCGAGTTCCACGTCCGCGTGTGACTAAGTCCTGAGTGTTCGAGTCTTTGCGTACATTGATTCTGTTCCTATTGATCCGACTGAGACCCGACCAAGCCAACCCAAGCCTACGAGAGGCTAACTCAGCCCTCCCTCTACCATCCTAGCCCGGCAGGTACTGCTGACGAGACGCCTTGTACGTTGCGCTCTAAAATCTGCACGCTGTGCTGTGTTCGTTGACTTCATTATTTCGTTCCGACGGGAAGCTCACCTCACCGAAGGCCGAGACCTGAAGGAACTGGTGGCAGCACTACCTACGCTACTGAGAGAGTTGAGAGAACTTCCCTTTGAAGAGGCTCGAGACTTAAGGTAATCTTAAGTGCCTAACCGGGAAGAAACCCCATTGTACTTCAAATTCTTGCCTTCTTGCAACCCTCTGCGGGTTGTTGCATACAGTTGGAATGTCAGCGTCTCTACCAACAAGTTTCAGTCGCTTTTCCAGAGCTCTGCAGATAGCCGAAATCTGATAACCAACTGGAACTGTTCCTTCAACTTCTGCTGCATTTTCTGCAATATCAACAAAGGGTTCGTCTTAACTGCATCGAGTAGCAGTTGGAACTGAGGCTTCAGCAACTTGCCTTGGCGATTGCCACCTTTCACAGTCGACTTATGCTATGTCAGCAGTGGTTTCAACACGCGCTGATGGATGCTGCAAACCATCTTTCTTCTACGAGCGTATATTCAGCAACTTTGCAATGTCCTTTGGGTGTTCACAGAGGTTCTCAACAGAGTGCTTCGATCACAAGCCATGGTGGCATACGTTTGACAACCTAGCATGGTTCAAAATTCTGAGGCTGATCTTGCTCCTCCGCAACAGTTGCAATTGAAGCTATGGACCAAATTGATGCTTCTAGGACTATTAGGTGCTATATTAATCGATGCATTCTGGAGCCTTATCAACTCATAGAAGCATTTTATGGTATATTGGGTTGTTCGGTGATCCAATGTTACTAATTTTGTCACTGAACAACTACAATGCACATTGAATTAAATATCGTATACAAGCGTATAAGAAAAATTGATGGGTTCGGCCTTTTTAAGCCTGTAGCTTCGGGCCTCAGAACTCAGAAATGAATCTCTTAGAACTCTTGCCTCTCACTCCTGTCAGATGGTCAGCCCCATGGTAGCTAGATTGTGGGCAAGCGTGGGCAAGCAGCAAGGTCCTATAGCTAGGAGAAGACAGCGAGAGACAAGCAGGGAGAATTTGAAAGTTAGAGATTAGCTAATCCACAGATTAACTAACCCGCTGCCACCAGTCCGTGCGCACCGGCTCACCAAACCAGAGCTATCGAAATCGGACTTCCGACTAGAGGGGCACTGCACTTACCTGCCATCTAGTGTCTTATAGCTGTCTATCTCGAAGTCATAGCCGAATAGAAGGGACACTGCTGGGACTAAGATCGCATTGGCCATGCAGGGACAGAGAGGACTTCTGCAGAGGGGTCTTGCGTGGCGAGCCTTTATAACACTACTAAATGTACTTCTTTATTACCAAATTCCCAGAAGTACATGTGCAAGTACACGTAACTGCACACCTTTAGCGCTAAATGTGTTAACACGTCGACAGATAGCGATGATGCAGATGCATTGTCACCTTCGGAGACCCTTAGCCTAACATTTAACCTGTTCTAGCCGCTTAGCTGCCTGAGACTGCACGAACGCACCAGTCTGGCACTTGATTTGCATGTTTATCATGATTACACAGATCGACTGATTGACTGGGAACTGTGCCGCTTCCGGTCTGCTGTGACCTTTGCCTCTAGATCTAGTCGCTCATCTCAGCTGGCATTGCGAAAAAGAAAGAAAACGCTAAGTCTTTGACTTCCAGATTAAACTTTCTCGCTTAATTCACAATCCTAAACGCCTTAGATTGAGTCGGAGCGAATAGCTACTTTTAGTATTATACGGAACTTCTGCCTCGAGTTTGGCACACGAAAACAAGTAAGCAAAAGTGCAAATCCTATCAGACTACCTAGGAAGGGGTCAGACAAAGGGTGCACCCAGTTAAGCAGCTCAGAAAAAAGAATCTCACCAAACCAATCAGAGGACCTAACCGCCGGTAGCCAAGAATTTCACAGAGACCGAAACGCTCGGACGGGATGCTGGTGATGCTGATCTTAACTGACGAGCGCCGCAGTTGTTCTTCGCTTGCCGGGTGCTGTCGCTGCTCTTAGATTACGACCGGGAAGTCACGGGCGATGCTGTTCAGGGGGGACTTAACCGTTGAAGTCGAAGCTGATGAGAGACGACGACCAAAGCTAGGGAGACGGAATGTCAGGAAGTTGACCAGGCAGGGGGCGATGGCCGGGGGGAAGGGGGATCACGAGTGACCACGGCCGAAAGTAGGGGGGGGGAACAAGTAAAGGTTTTCGAGCGCGGGCCGACATGCCGCCTTTTATAAGATCTCACGCGGCCGATTTGTTATAGCGAGCGCCGAATTTTCCTATTGGCTGAGGGCCTTTGTTAAAATCGGCGCCGAATTTTCTGATTGGTCGAGCCGGGGGCGGTCAGGTCGACTCTGATTGGCTGAGCTCAAGACCCCGAAACCCACCCCACCAGGTGGGCTCCAGACCCCAGGGAAGTTGACAGGTGCAGTCATAAATCATAAAGAAACCGAATAAAAGTCACTTGTCTATACATCCAGGCGCCGGAAGTGACTGCAAAAAGCCCATAACTCAAAGGAAAAGGGTAATAGAGCGAGTGGGAAGGAGACTGGAAAGACCTCTGCGACCCAGACAGGCTGGAGCCAAAAGTGACAGCTAGACCGCAATAAATCACTAAAAATAGTGAAAAATTCACAAATCGGGGGTCAGAATGAGATGAACATTCCTCCCAGACTTAGTGTCGCCTGTCTAGACTGTTAGAGGTCAATCCGCCTCAGAGGTCAATCCGCCGTAAACAACCCAAAAATAGAATCCTAGGAGAAGTACATTAAGTCCCTAACATAATTAATGGTAATGTCATAAAATAGTATAGGACTCAGCCTAGATGAGAGAATAGAGAGAAAATCCTAAGCTAGCCTACTGACAGTAGATTAAAAAGCACATCGAAGCTAAATGTGCGGTTTTAAGATTTAAAAAAGGTGTGTCCTCAGCTCATCACAATTAATTAACGATGGTAATTAATTCTCAACAAATAACTCCGCAAGCTCCGTACCGACGCGACTGGAACCGTCAGCCAACTGCTTGGGCCTGTCGAGACATCGCATCCCCGTTTCTCTCTCTCATTAGGCTGCGCTGCTGTCCCACAATGCAGAATTTTAATTATTGGCAAATGCGCCCAAAAGAGAAAATCATATCTCATATCTTGTCTCTAATCTGCTCCGACTATCTAGTGCCGCATCGGCACACCACCAGCGAGTGCCAAAGCTGTGAAATATTGCCAGCAATTAAACAGATCGGCTGCAAACGGTGACAGGCATCGCAGGAGCGCTGAATTCTGAGTGTATTAGGACATAAGCGCGTGCGGCCTGTGGGCAGTGGCATCCCAACGACCGTGACAATCTATTCAAAGTTTTGTAGGATAATTAATTAAAGCAAAAACTTGGAGCCTCAAATCGACTAAATACTATATGTAGGCAGCAGAGCTAAATTCTTCATTGTTTTTTATGAGCTAATTTTATCCAAAAGTGTAGACATAACATTAAACAGAGCTTTAAAAAGCTATTCGGTTTTGGTACAGCCCTACACTAAAGAGTTCGCTGAGTAGAATGAAATCAACCGCGAGCAGCAGCTCCGGGGCATCAGAGAGACCCCGCTCAGCCGTGCGTTAGTTCTGTGGCTACACGACCGCCCACGGCCTGGGCCGCTTCTCCGAGCAGTCTACCTTTTTCGGCAGGCTCATCTGGGTTTCTTTTCTGCTGAGCACCTACGGCGGCTTTGTCTATCACCTGTACACCCTGTTCGACAGGTTTGCCCAGGCTCCTGTGCTCACCACAATGACCGTGTCCTCGCTGCCGTTCCAGTTCCCGGATGTGTACATCTGCCCGACGCAGGCGAACACCATGAGCAAGGCCATTACGTCTCTGACCGATTATGGAGTTACCAACGTGGAGTTTCTTACCAAGAGAACCATCGACGAGAAGATTGGCTTTTACGATTTTGACCTTAAAAGCAGTGGCTTCAACCAGATGACGTGGGCACTGCTGAGCGTCCTGGAAAGCACGGAGGAGTCACTAATGGCGAAGTTTCAGTTTCCAGCACGTGGTGAGCACTCTGCTATTTGAAGATACTTTGTCAGTGCAGCATTCTATATATCAGAGCTCTTATCTGATAAGATCCCTATTCAATATAGAGAAGTTGAATTGCTTTAGGCTTTGAGCAGATCGGGCTGCATCAAATGCTTTCCTTAAAAAATTGTTAGAGAACCAATCCGAGTGTCGGACAACGCTCTCAGGCGAGGAATACTCTGGCAACGTGAGTTCAGCGGTTGTCTACGGATTTGCCACCATGACAGTCACGTCCGTGAACACCTCGGCATTCGAGCCCAGTCCGTATAGAGCGCTTAGGTCGTGCATACCATGGAATGATGCAGCTCGGATGCTGCATAGTACAAGCGCCAGCCTAGCCAACAGGCTGCTAACACTCAACTTTTCCGACGACGAGTCCCGCTGTCGCTCGCCGCCCGGACTGCCGCTGTCTGAGCTTCTGCCGTTTGCATCTCGTGAGTCAAAGAAAATTCAGAGATGGGAAAGCTCTAACAAAAAATAAAGCATCGCGCGTTGCTGATTTTCCAGGACCAACGTTACGGCTTATCGGCTGCTTCCCAAAAAAGACTGTGGATGCAATATTTCCTGTCTGCTCAGAGCTTCAAATCATCACTTATGAATCCTGCGCCGAATGCTGCGCCAGACTCAATTTCCCGTACGTGGCCCTCCAGCCCCTGTCGTGCCGATGCGGCTTCAGCATCAGCGGCATCAGGAATAGGTCCGACACGTGCGACAGTTATTGCAAGAACGATGGCACAAGAGTTTGCGGCTCAGCTACTAGCGCTACGGTTCTACAGATTCGGGACAATGGTGAGTGAATCATTCAATCATGTAGGCCCGAGTTCGGAGAGCATCAGGAGGCATTTTAACCAACAGCTCAGATCCTATAGATCGTCTGTATTCGTCTGTATTCGTCTAGTTTCTTATTTCATGTTTTTAGCATCAAAGGCGCTGCACATAGGAAACTTCAGCCAGTTGACACCGCAGGCGTACGGGCCCTACTGCTTCTTTAGAGATGAGATTGGCAAGCTGAATGCCGGCTTCTGTGAAATCCCCTTTTGCCGAATTTGTAAGTCCAACCCGCCGCAGTGATGAACTTCATCGCCAAGATCTCGAGAAAATTAGCTTCTAGGCTCAAACTGCTCACTTTTCAGCCAACTCGAAGACCTACGACTGCGCCGTGAGCTCATCTGACAAGCATGTAGAGCAGCTGCAGCTCTCTCGGTACACGGGACGGACGAACGTCACCGCCTCCGGCAGACGATGCATGCCTTGGAGTAAATTGCCGAGAATCGAGGAGCTGGTTAAAACGCGCAGTCAGTACCGCCTGTTCACTTGAAGCTCTCACAGTCTAGAAAAAATGCATTCTCAACTTGAATTCCTACCTTCATGCAGTATTCGCCCTGGCTGAGGCTTTTAAAAATATCTACATCCGAGTTCCCGACGAAATCGAGAACAGCGAGGACAATTTCTGCCGCTCGGCGAGCATTGTGGTCGACTCTGTCCCATTTTGGGACGAAACTATGATAATGTGAGTTCAAAACTGAGTTAGTGACAAATCTTTGTACTAGTTCCAATCTTTTCTTCCATCTTAGGCGACGCAGCGTCGTTAGCTCAAGCGTGCCAATTTGCATCCCAGAAGACTTTCTCGTCGGGTTTGTGACACCGATGATCTTTGGTTTCGTCACATTTTTTGAATTGGCGGTAGAGACCTGCGATATACCGAAGTGCTGTGAGTTTTGAGCCTTTTAGAGAAGCTAAAATTAGGACAGGCTATATTGACTGTTCGAATTTAACCTGCATTTTAGACACCACGGCCCCCAGCGTGACTCGCGCTATCAGCGACTCGGTCGGCAGCCACCTGCTGGCTCGCCAATTCGGCAGCGACCTCGGCGTCAGCCTCGCTGAGTGCAGCTTTGCTGGTCAGAAATGCACCAAGGAGGACTTTGTGAACTTCGCCCACCCGCAGCTGGGCATGTGCCACCAGTTTCTCAAGCAGCGCTTCACCGCCAACATGAGCAGCACGCAGCTGGCAGAGAGCCAGCTGTCAGTCAAGTACTTCACGGACTCGACAGACGCGAAGGGACAGACGTTGTCAAATATTGACAAGCTGACGCGGGTGGTGCGAGGAGGCCGCAATGCTGATGCCAGACAGACGGCATTCAAGGTGAGTCTTTGACGGCTGCTTACACTGACACTGAACAGTGCTCACTCTCATACTGAACAGTGCTCACTCTCACACTGAACAATGCTCACTCTCACACTGAACAGTGCTCACTCTCATACTGAACAATGCTCACTCTCACACTGAACAGTGCTCACTCTCATACTGAACAGTGCTCACTCTCACACTAAACAGTGCTCACTCTCATCTGAACAGTGCTCACTCTCACACTGAACAGCTGAACAGTGCTCACTCTCATACTGAACAATGCTCACTCTCACACTGAACAGTGCTCACTCTCATACTGAACAGTGCTCACTCTCACACTAAACAGTGCTCACTCTCATCTGAACAGTGCTCACTCTCACACTGAACAGCTGAACAGTGCTCACTCTCATACTGAACAGTGCTCACTCTCACACTGAACAATGCTCACTCTCACACTGAACAATCACCTGAGCCTCCATTGCGAACTTGAAGGCCGTCATCGTACCGGAGGGATCCTTCCCATGGGCTTCAAAGAGCATCGACGTGGCCACGGCTCAGCGCATGGACGTGCAGCTTAGCTTGAACAAGTACTCGAAACTGTCCAGCGCATCCAGGCCCTGCGCGGAGACCACAGAACCGGTCACATATCGACTGCCGTCCTGGAACATGCCACCATCGAATGAAAATTTCAAGTACTAATCTGTATCCTGCTTTGGGGAATTAACCTGTGCTAACTTGTGCTAATATCGTTATTACGCTATGAATTCATTTACGTCGTACTAATACTAACCTTGGCTCCAGAATTGATTGGGCCGCAAAAAGGATCATTTCAACCAACGGCTGGACACGGAAACTGTCGATGCTGCGCGAGACGCTGCTGAACAACAGCGGCCCAAGGTTAGTAGTGCCAGCAGGTGAAGTGCTCCTGAAGTTATTGTTAACTGCGGAAACTGTCACAACAAACGAAAAGTACTTCGCAATTTCAGCATCCTGACCGATGCGGGCCGCCTGTTTGACATCCCCGATCGAGACGACTGTGTCAACACCTACGTCGTGCAGGCCTTCATCGACAACTGCGGATGTCTGCCGTCGATTCTCCCTATCAAAGACGAGCTGCTCGCCAATTTCAGTTACTGCTTCAACATCAAAGATGCTGATAACATTTCTGACGACACCGAGAGGTGCTACATTGATCAAATGTCCCGGATTACACAATATCAATATGAGGCTACAAAACTCTGCAAGCCGCTGTGCAGCACCTTCGAATACACCAGCCGCTTCATCCCCTACGTCTGGCCGAACCTGCATTTCATGCAGTCGTTCGAGTTCCTGAGGCAGCTGGCTTCCGACTTCGGTTACCGGCACAACATCAGCCGGCTGAGGGGTGTCTCCAGCCTGTACTATGCATATCTGAGAGCTCAGAGACTCGCAGACACGCCAGTTAGCAAAATCAGCAGCGCCGAGTCTCAGAGCTTTGATGTGGAGCTGACGGCGCTGGAAAACCGGCTGGCTCAGCTAACCGTCCAGGCTGAGCGGCCATTCGGCCAGGAGGTCTCGGAGGAGCCGGCCTACCCCGCCAAGAACCTCCTGGCCGACATTGGAGGTAAGAAATCATTTTGAGTGGTTTTGGCATCGGCAGCGCGAATTCCGTCAGTTTCAATCGGATTGCTTTTCAGGCGCCCTGGGTCTCTGGTCCGGCATCTCCATTCTCACTGTCTGCGAGTTGCTGGAGCTCTTCATCTACCTGGGGCAGGAGCTGGTCCTGAGGATGCGGCGACAGCCCTCCAAGAGGCAGCCAGGAGACAACAACGAGCCTGACTTACCGTCTAAGGTAGAGATGGAGTCGGAGATGAACGCGGCTGAGAATGAAAGAGTAACTCATTTTTGATTGAAGAGAAATCCTTGCTAAAATTCTGGGGCAGTCAGTGCACGGACGAATGGAGTAGAAGGACGCTGCTCTTCCTAATCAGGAAAATTTTCTGCACCCTCAAAATACACTAGCTACCGTACATAGGGAATCGGAATTCCCAGCACTAGGTTAGTCACCTTCTGGATCTCCACAGTAGCGTAGCCACAAACACTTTGATGCTTGCTTTATTCACCATCCAAAATTCCACAAGCCGATAAAATATCTTAGCGCTTAGTGCTGAGAATCTGGTGTTTTTTTACCTCACTGAATGCGTTTTTGTGCCGGCAACCTGCAGTGATAGTGTGTTGCTTTATTTTGCAGCGCCCTTCCACTTAGGAACAGACCGTGAATGAATGTTAAACTGGATCGCAGATTGCTTATTTAATCTGTGAAAGGCAAAATGAGCTTCAGTGATTTTTGCTAATTCGCATGCTTGAATCGCTGATATTACACAATATTACATCATAACCTTATCGCATTATGATACACTACATTATTACTTTATGATATCATAGCATGATATTCTCCGGTCACTACATAATCTTATTATTGCGTTATCAAATTATTAAATGATGATATTATCACATAACAAGATCATCATATAATACATTACCTTTTCGCTTAAACGATACTGGCCTTGCGATTTTCACATAATTAAATACGAGTTTCATTAAGTGTGCCCAAAACCGCGTCCTTTGTCAACACTATTCTTCTTTAGCTGTCCATAGAATGAATGAAACACCGGAAATTTTGCAGTTCACTCTCAGAACTGAATGTAAGCGCCACGAATAAAAAGCTGCTTTGCCTCCATTTCACAGATATTTTTGTTATTGCATTGCAAGTATATAATCCTATTAATTCGAAAAAATCTTTTTCAGCTGACACAAAAAAGTTTTTAAAAATTGCTGCAGTGACAAAGCTGAGCTGCTGAGCAAATTTTTTCGAATTAAAAATTGTTAAAAAATTTTGCTTCCTGAAGCGGCTCGCATGCGGCGAGATGAAGACCGCTTGTCCTTTAATAATGTGCTGCGGCTGGGCCTTTTACGGCTCCAGTTTATTTGGGCCATAGACAGTTGAGCAGCAGTGGCTGGCTCTGTCAAAAGTACATGTGTCCACTACACAACTCCCCCAGAGCCAGACAATGTGCTCTTGCATTGTGCTCGCTGGGAGCTCAGCTGCTGTGGTAAACGGCTGGGTCAGCTGCGGTTACTTTGCCACTGGAAGCGATGGAACGCAATGGAAGCGACTGGGTTAGAAAAGGGTCACCGAGCTGTATGTATGCTCAGTCTGTATTCCGAGCATCAGTCTGTATTCTGAACTTCAGTCTGTATTCTGAACTTCAGTCTGTATTCTGAACTTCAGTCTGTATTCTGAGCTTCAGTCTGTATTCTGAGCTTCGGTCTGTATTCTGAGCTTCAGTCTGTATTCTGAGCTTCGGTCTGTATTCTGAGCTTCGGTCTGTATTCTGAGCTTCAGTCTGTATTCTGAGCTTCGGTCTGTATTCTGAGCTTCGGTCTGTATTCTGAGCTTCAGTCTGGGATTCTTCAAAGCTTCAGTCAAATTACATGCACTATTTACTTGTACATTGAACTCAAGTAGTGTAATTGGTGCGTGTACACTGTAGAATCAAATGCAATGCGTCACATAGTTTAAAGTGTCGTGTTGGACCACTGTTATGTAACTATAAATTTCCTTACGTGACCACTAAGTTCGAATGCATCCATCAATCACATACGACCAGTGTCAAAAAGAACGTCCTGTCAATACCGTGCATATTCCTCTAACTAACGGCTTACGCGCAAACCGATATATCAAATGCGTGTACAGTAGACCAATTACATGTAGGCAATCGTTTTGCCTCATCACACCAAACCGTTGAACCTTTAGCCTCATCAAATTTGAACTTAATATTGTATATGCTGCACCGAATATGAACCTACTGGCTTTCAAAATGTCCTAAATAAACGAGACCTATGGTCGAGAAGTTAGCCTACAACCTCCGCTAAGACTTGGTGACCCGGGAGCAATTAACCTTCTTCAAGGAGGCATGCACTTTTACGAGTACAAACATGGGCTGCAGTTTGCAACAGTTTGTGCTATCACCCGCTATGCACACCTACTGCGTCTCCCTGTCCCTCAGCTAATTCGGGTCGACGTCCGACTTCGTGGCCGGCGCGGGCGCGCCCCCTGCCACCCGTCCTGATGATCACGCTCAAGACTTCTTAGAGCAGCTCTCTTTGAGCATATGGAGGCAACAGCGCAGCGTGACACATTGGTCGCCCTCGGAGACCTGAACGCTGTTTTGCGTAGGTCCAATTCAAGCGGTCACTAGCTGCTCGTGACGCCGCGTGAGAATGGCGACACCAAAGGGGTAGAGGACATCTGGCGAGGCAGGAAATGGTGTCGGCCAACACCCGCTTCCGCAAGCCACCTTGTGGACTGACGAAATTTGTGACCTGCAAACGGAGACGGTGGAACTCGCATGCGCGAATAAAACTGATTCATCGTCTGTTCTGTCTTACCCGCATAGCAAAATTACGTATCCAATAGAAAGTGGGACGTCTCCAATACGTAACTTTTTTGGTTGCAGGAGCGTCCTTGATACGTATCCAATTTTTATGATCCTCTAAAGAAGCTCGTTTCTACAAAAATGGTGAACAGATAATGCTTGTAATTTTATTGATTATTTATTCCACCATTTTTGTAGAAACGAGCTTCTTTAGAGGATCATAAAAATTGGATACGTATCAAGGACGTTCCTGCAACCAAAAAAGTTACGTATTGGAGACGTCCCACTTTCTATTGGATACGTAATTTTGCTATGCGGGTTAGCACAGAAAAGCCGAGACTGCTACATACCCTGTTACGCAAGTGACCTTGAGTCACGCGACCAATGTATGATCAACTTTATTTAGCATCTGACCTTGAATCACGGCGCTCGCTTGATTTTCAGGTCCAAATAAGTAAGTTGCCCCACGCTAATGACGTGATTCCCATGTTCCTTACGGAGGTCTTCACGCATAACAATACAGGCTAGCTGAGCTTAACTCTTCCACCACAGAACTTACACGGAATGCTCAATCAGCGATTTAATGA
This sequence comes from Macrostomum lignano, assembly GCA_002269645.1. Lineage (NCBI taxonomy): Eukaryota > Metazoa > Platyhelminthes > Macrostomidae > Macrostomum > Macrostomum lignano. Next base: position 57,334 of record NIVC01001356.1, read on the forward strand.
AATTAAACTGCGTAGAAATAGATATGCGTACAAACTACTAATCCGGTGAAGAAACATAAGTAGCCATAGACTAATACTCAAGTGTGTAGCACAAGACCACCTGATTTATTAAGTCAGTAACCAGAAACCATGCAGCAATCGAAACGTGAAACGTAGAAACCATGCAGTTAAACTGGAGCACAAAAAGTTTTGAATAGATGCAACTCAAAAAGTTGGATAAAAAACGGTGAGGTGTCATTAAAGCACTGCCATTAGTTGCCAACGTTCATTCGCAAAAATTTCTTGCTCACTGCGTCTGCGCCGAACACTTGCTTCCTCTTCCTTTGCCTTTGAGTTTCCCGTCGCTGATTGCTGCAACAATGGTGCAGCCGTAGGCGGCAATACAGCGCTGCAAAGCTGATTGCACAACTTACCGAATGGGACTCAATGTGCAGATTGAGAGCGGGCTGAATCGCTGCAGCAAATTTTCGCTGAAGGTCTTTGCCAACGCCTTTCTGTTGGAAATAGGATTTGTCACTGCCAAGAAAGATTTGCTCCATGATCCTGACGGCAGATACCAATTTGTCACTTGGATAAGTCAGACTGGACTCTGCGATGCTCTTAAAATTGATGAAGAGTCTGCAGGAATTATCAGCAGTCTGCAATTCTGACGTGCATTCGCCGCATGGAGCATTCAAACAGCAAGTCAGATGTCTGCGTAGCAACCAGCCTGCAACATAAGAAAGCTTCTCATCTTCGATTCCATTTCCATCTGACTCAAGCAACTCAGAAAAATTAGAATCTGAGGTGACTTCGCACAACGAAGTTTGACTGTCGACATTCTGGTGCTGTTCGCAGTTTCCTGCTGGCTGCGCCACACATTTTCGCGGGTTGGACACGGCGCTGGATGGCCTCAAATGTATTAATGCAAAAATAGAAAAAAACAAATTTTGTCCAGCAAATGACAGGCGTAGATTCATGGAGTGGAAACAAAAATTTCACTGCAGGGATGGTCATTGGCTGAACAGGGAAATGTTTCCGACAAAGGAAAAATAAAAAATTAACGTGCAAATTTGAATCGGATAGTTACGAATGAATAAATAGGATTTAGTGAATTCAATGGCATAAACAGAGGTGGCTTAACCTTAAGTCTACTTAAGTCGTCCTTGGGCAAAAGCTAGCTTGGCTTATTTAATTGGCTACTACTGTACTGTTCATACATGGCTTAAAATATAAAAGCTAATAATTATAGTACTTAATGATAATTGATAACTATAATCATACATACACAAGCGCAAACCCCCTGATTTACATACTGGCACTGGCCGCGCATCTTAGGCCTACTTTTTGACCAAAAATGCAACTTTACCTATGAAAACCTAACTTAAGCAAAAATTCTTGTAATTTTGGGTAAATCGTGTTAGTAACTATGACTATATTGTTAAAAGGCTAAATGCCTCATCATATAATTAGTACTGTCTGTATTTTTTTGGTGTTCATTTTTGTGACTTACCTTGGCTGGGTGGCGCCTGGGCCCCTCACTAGCCAGCTAGATTGGCCATGCTGGCTGGGTGGGTATTGTACGAGGGTCACTCAGAAAGTCTTTAGCCTGAGTAGGATCCACGAGACGTAGAAGCATGAAATTTGTCTATGGTAAAGACCAACTTTTAAAAGTATCGCAGCAAAAATTTCAAACAGAAGCAGCCACTTTTGAGTCCACTGCAGCGAGTTAAAGTCAGTTCAACCCCTGAGTTCTTCAATTCAACAATGAAGCTGGAAAATCGCGACTTCAGAGCAATGATGTACCTGCACTTCAAGCAAGGCAAGTCGCCGGCCGAATCGTATCAAACTTTACAGAACGTTTTCACCCATGTATGTCCTTCATACGCAACCGTCAAAAACTGGTTCGCTGAGTTTCGCCGAGGTCGAGAAAGCCTCGAAGATGAACATCGATCCGGGAGACCCTGTGACGCAGTGACTCCAGAAAATATCTGCGCTGTGTCCAGCATGATTGCCGCTGACCGGCGAGTGACCTACCAGCAGATCCAGCAGGAGATCGGTATTGGATCGGGGAGTGTGCACGCCATTATGCACGAACACCTTGGAGTGCGGAAGCTGGCTTCCCGGTGGATCCCCCATCAGCTGTCGGACGTGCAGAAGGACACCAGGGTGGCTTGGTGCCGATTCATGCTGCAGAAATTCGAATCCGGGACCAGCCGGCGTATCTGGGACATCCTCACGGGCGATGAGACCTGGATTTATCAATACGACCCCGAAAGCAAGCGCCAGTCAGCCATGTGGACCTTTGGAGACGAGGACAGCCCCACAAAGTTTCGACGCAGCCGGAGTGTCGGCAAGCAGATGGTGGCCTGTTTCTTCATGCGCACTGGGCATGTGGCTTCCGTTTCACTTGAAGATCGCCAGACAGTCACCGCTGACTGGTACACAACGGTTTGCCTGCCCAAGGTCTTTTCTGCTGTGAGCCAGAGGCGCCCAAGGTGCGGAATGCGTGGGGTGCTTCTGCACCACGACAACGCCAGCGCGCACACGGCGGCTCAAACTCTGGAGTTTCTGGCTGACTGTGGGGTCCAGCTGATGACTCACCCTGCTTACAGTCCAGACCTGGCACCGTGCGACTTTTTTCTGTTTCCGAAGTGCAAGGAGATTCTGAAGGGCCAGGTTTTTTCTTCACCGGAAGAAGCTGTAAATGAGTTCAAAAACATCATCGAGGAGCTCCGGGATGAGGATTGGCGGCATTGCTTCGACAGCTGGTTTCACAGGATGCAAGCCTGTATCAATGCCGGTGGAGAGTATTTTGAGCACTTGTAGTCGTTTTTTAGTTCATTTGTTGCTGTTTTCGTGTTCAGGCTAAGAACTTTCTGAGTGACCCTCGTACATGTATGACAAATTCTACATATCAAAATCTTACTAAGTTTAGATTTTGTGCTAGAAAGGTTATTTTAACGAAGAGCTTGCGTGCACGGCCGCCGTTCACGTAAGCTCAGAATTGCGTGCACGGCAGAGCTATATCTTATAGGCTTATACAGTAAGTCATATACTATTCGAATTAATATTCAAGTTAACAAAAAACAATGAATTAAGATTACATTTGCAGTCCATGGTGTACGGGGGATAAAACGTTATAAAACAATATAGTAAAAATATTTTTTAATTAGGTTTGCCAATGCCAATGCGTGGATTTAAGGGCCCCAGTCCCGGCCAATTGCCGGCTGCCGTGCACGCAATTACAACACTAGGTGTACGGCTGCATACATGCAAATAAAGCACTAGGTAGATAGCCGCCGTGCACGCAATTCTGAGCTTACGTGAACGGCTGCCGTGCACGCAAGCTCTTCGTATTTCGTATTTTTAAACCATTTTAAACATTCTTTAAACTAAGTATCTTTAAATAGCACAATAAATAAATAAATAAAATTATATATGTTATGTTATAAACAAAGGCAAAAGCCTATGTTATAAACATAGGCTTTTGCCTTTTGCTTTATATTATATTATATTATATTATAATGCCTAATAGAGTATAAATTTATAATATATTAAAGTATCTCTAAAAACCCTATTTAACTATATAGAGATGACTTAACCTTATTTTTCCCAAAAATTTTTTCTATATCTTTGGACAAATATAAAAAACCTAACTTTATAGCCTATTCATATTTTTATAAGTATTTAGCTAAAAGAACTATTATTGTAAATAATATTTAAATAAATCTTTCTTTAGCTGTTAGCAATTTACTGTTTAAGCTTAGTCTTTTGGATCAAGGTAGGCCTAAATAATTTTTTCTATTTCAATATTATATATTTTAGGCCTACTACTGTTTCTAATATATTAAGTCTAATATCTATTTCACCAAAGTATTATTTGATTTTTTGTTAAAGGTTATAAAAAATAATCAAAGAACCATTTTTTATGCTTTTCATGTTTCCAAACAAAACAAAACCATGTGTTACATTTGTAAAAATGTGACTTCACTTTTGGTTAAAAATAATTATGGACTATTGTATCTGGTAAGTAACAATGTTTTGACCTAAAGTATTTAAGTTTGCTTTTTTTAGTTTTATATATTCATATTATTTAATATGGTAAATGAAACATAAAAAAGTTAAAACTTGCCAACTAAGCTTCAACAAACTATCAACTAAGAGGGTATATGTATACTACCTAAGGATGAGTCATTAAACATTAGCTAACACCATGCATGCACAACCTCCCCCCCCCCCTAATTTACACTGGCCTTGCAACACATTTTTTAAACCAAAAATGTGACTTACCTAATGGAAGAACCTAAGCAAAACTCAACTTTTGGGTAAGTAGCTGGAGTAACTATAACTGTATTATTAAGGCTTCATTCCTTGTCATCTAATTAGTACTATGTAGCACCTAGATGCAGATGCTAGGACAAATAAAGAACACAATTCTCAATTCCACAGGCAAGACAGCGAAGTCGACTTTTGTCAAGCAGCAATTTGACCAGCGCCTCTGGCATCGCCTGCGGGCCTCCCTCCGCAACCGCCTGCGACCTACCCCAGCTGCCAAGACAAATTCGTCGACCATGGCTATCAAATTCTACTACTATTAGTAGTGCAGAAGTTCGCTCTAGATTCATTGAACATTTCTCATCTGGTAGTTCTTCGTCGAAGCTCCAGCACACTGTGGTGCCATCGTCCTCCGTGATTGCACGCGAAGGCGAGGGCTCGTTCTTTATCAATGCCGGAATGAACCAGTTTAAATCGAGAATATTAGGCGAACCTAATGCTAAATTTGCCGGTGTAAATCGAGCTGTTAGTGCACAGCGTTGTCTCCGAGTTGGCGGTCGTCAGCACAATGATTTAGAATCGGCTGGTCGTGATGGAAGCCATCACAGCTTCTTTGAGATGCTCGGAAATTGGTCGTTTGGAGATTATTGGAAACGGGAGGCCTGTAGCATGACTTGGAAGTTTCTTACTGAGGTGAGAATTATTGTCTTTTTTAAATTATTAGTTCTTACTGCTTTGAGTTGATTCAAAGTTCCAAGGCTCACCAACCCTGATTTCTCAGAATCCTTGATCCTGGGCCTTCCAATCGAGATTTCTTAGAATCGTTGATCCAGGGCCCAACAACCCAGATTTCTTAAAATCATTGATCCAGGGCCCACCAACCCAGATTTCTTAAAATCATTGATCCAGGGTCCTCCAATCCCAATTTATTAAAATATTGGATCCAGGGTCCTCCAAATCTAATTTCTTAAAAGCATTGCTCCAGGGTCCACCAACCCTGATTTCTTAGAATCATTATTGATCCAGGGACTACAACCCTGATTTCTTAGAATCGTTGATCCTGGGCTCTCCAATCCAGATTTCTTAGAATCGTTGATCCAGGGCCCACCAACCCAGATTTCTTAAAATCATTGATCCAGGGTCCTCCAATTCTAATTTCTTAAAAGCATTGATCCAGGGTCCACCAACCCTGATTTCTTAGAATCATTATTGATCCAGGGACTACAACCCTGATTTCTTAGAATCATTATTGATCCAGGGACTACAACCTTGATTTCTTAGAATCGTCGATCCAGGGTTTTCTAATCCTGTTTTCTAGAATCGTTGATCCAGGGTCCTCCAATCTTGATTTCTTAGAATCGTTTATCCAGGGCCCACCAACCCAGATTTCTTAGAATCGTTTATCTAGGACCCACCAACCCAGATTTCTTAGAATCGTTGATCCAGGATCCACAAACCCTGATTTCTTAGAATCTTTAATCCTGGGTCCACCAACCCTGATTTCTTAGAATTTACCAAGCAACCCTGATTTTTACCAAGCAAAATGAAATTGCCCCCACAGACGATGAAGCTGCCAGCTTCCCAGCTCTATGTCACCTATTTCGGCGGCTGCCCGGAGCTCGGTCTGCCTGCAGATTCCGAAACTCGCGACATCTGGTTAAGCCTCGGTGTTAGCGACCAACGCCTGTTGCCATTCGGAATTGAGCACAATTTCTGGGAAATGGGCGACACCGGGCCCTGCGGCGTGAGCACCGAAATTCATTTTGATCACGTTGGCGGCCGGTGCGCCAGGTGTTTTGTTAATACTGCGGTGCCGGACGTTGTGGAACTGTGGAATCTTGTGTTTATGGATCGGTTGAGAACTGCTGCTGGTAAAACGGAATTGAAGAGTCTAGGAATGAGAACTGTTGACACTGGTATGGGTTTGGAACGGCTGACGGCTCTTATGCAGGTGAGGTTGACGTTATTGTTCGGGATTAGCTTTAAGAGTACAGGGTTTATGATCTTTGTTCCCCATCAGAATTTTAGATTTCTATAATCTGTTTTACTCAGAATCCCAGGTTGTTGTTTTTGTTTCACTTAGAATCCTAGCTTTTCATACAATCTTTGTTTCACTCAGAATCCTAGCTTTCCAGACAGTCTTTGTTTCACTCAGAATCCTAGCTTTCCATACAGTCTTTGTTTCACTCAGAATCCTAGCTTTCCATACAGTCTTTGTTTCACTCTGAATCCTAGCTTTCCATACAGTCTTTGTTTCACTCAGAATCCTAGCTTTCCATACAGTCTTTGTTTCACTCAGAATTCTAGGTTTCTCTACAGTCTTTGTTTCACTCAGAATCCTAGGTTTCTCTACAGTCTTTGTTTCACTCAGAATTCTAAGTTTCTCTACAGTCATTGTTTCACCCAGAATTCTAGGTTTCTCTACAGTCTTTGTTTCACTCAGAATTCTAGGTTTCTCTACAGTCTTTGTTTCACTTAGAATTCTAGGTTTCTCTACAGTCTTTGTTTCACTCAGATTTCTAGGTTTCTCTACAGTCTTTGTTTCACTCAGAATTCTAGGTTTCTCTACAGTCTTTGTTTCACTCAGATTTCTAGGTTTCTCTACAGTCTTTGTTTCACTCAGAATCCTAGGTTTCTCTACAGTCTTTGTTTCACTCAGAATTCTAAGTTTCTCTACAGTCATTGTTTCACCCAGAATTCTAGGTTTCTCTACAGTCTTTGTTTCACCCAGAATTCTAGGTTTCTCTACAGTCTTTGTTTCACTCAGAATTCTAGGTTTCTCTACAGTCTTTGTTTCACTTAGAATTCTAGGTTTCTCTACAGTCTTTGTTTCACTCAGATTTCTAGGTTTCTCTACAGTCTTTGTTTCACTCAGATTTCTAGGTTTCTCTACAGTCTTTGTTTCACTCAGATTTCTAGGTTTCTATACAGTCTTTGTTTCACTCAGAATCCTAGGCCAATCTGTCAGGCCTATAATTCATACGTTAGTTACTGTTTTTACTGTCATATTAATAACCCCAATGCGTCAACCCCAAACCCAGGGCGTGACCTCAGCCTACGACACAGATCTTTTTGCTCCTCTATTCGCTAGCCTCGCCTCCAAGTCATCCGGCGGCCCAGCCTATACTGGCGCAGTGTCTCCCCAACAGGCAAATTATCGATTGGACACTTCGTTAAGAATCGTTGCTGATCACGCCAGAGCTCTAACCGTTGCTATTGGCGACGGGCTGAGACCCGGAGCGCGCGGTTCCGAGCATAAACTTCGCCAGTTAGCAACCAGGGCTGCTCTGCATGCCGCTTATAGATTGAGATTAAAGCCGGGATCTCTGGCTAGACTAGCTCCTCTAGTAGCCGAGTCCTTAGCAACCGGGCATCCCGACTGCGCCCATCTGGCTGCTAAGGACGCGCCTCGATTGTTGCTAGACGAAGAGGCGGCCATTCTAGCCGGCCTACCATTGCACCGATTGACCCCGGCCTGCCTAACCGAGGCCTGCGGGTCGCCTGAGAAATTGGCCGATTATTTAATTAGTACACGATGCTCTGTTGATGTGCTGGCATTCTTTGCCGAACTGCATTCGGTGCCTCTATCGCCGGGAGTTCTAGTCGCGGCTAAAGATCTGCTAATTGAACGGAATCAAGCCAACTTTCAAGCTCATAGTAGTATTGGCGGCTTAGCGGACGGGTTAAGATCGTTGGCTAATCTGATCCCAGCGACTAATGTCGATGCTAGATATGATTATCGACGATTTGAAGATCGGAGCTATGGTGAGTTATGGTGGCTGGAATGATTGGAGCAGAAGGGAGAAAGGTGCAGGGCAATAGATCGAACTGAAGGATTAGAGGGTGGCCTGAAGGTTGGGAGGAACCGCCTGAAGGTTGGAAGGGTGTTGGCCTGAAGGACGAGAGGGAGGGTGGCCTGAAGGTTATTAGGCAGGGCGGCCTGAAAGATAGAAGAAACCGCCTGAAGGTTGGAAAGAACCGCCTGAAGGTTGGGAAGAACTGCCTGAAGGTTGGGAGGAACCGCCTGAGGGTTGGGAGGAACCGCCCGAAGGTTGGGAAGAAACGCCTGAAGGTTGGGAGGGTGTTGGCCTGAAGGATGAGAGGGAGTCTGGCCTGAAGGTTGTTAGGGAGGGCGGCCTGAAGGATGGGAGGGAGGTTGGCCTGAAGGTTGTTAGGGAGGGCGGCCTGAAGGATGGGAGGGAGGTTGGCCTGAAGGTTGTTAGGGAGGGCGGCCTGAAGGATGGGAGTGAGGGTGGCCTGAAGGTTGGGAGGGTGGCCTGAAGGTTGGGAGGGTGGCCTGAAGGATGGGATGGAGGGTGGCCTGAAGGTTGGGAGGGTGGCCTGAAGGATGGGATGGAGGGTGGCCTGAAGGTTGGGAGGGTGGCCTGATGGATGGGAGGGAGGGTGGCCTGAAGGATAGGGGGAGGTTGTCCTGAAGGTTGGGAGGGAGGGCGGCCTGAAGGTTGGGAGGGAGGGCGGCCTGAAGGATCAGATGTAGGGCAGACTGAAGGATCAGATGTAAGGCAGCCTGAAGGATCAGATGTAAGGCAGCCTGAAGGATCAGATGTAAGGCAGCCTGAAGGATCAGATGTAAGGCAGCCTGAAGGATCAGATGTAAGGCAGCCTGAAGGATCAGATGTAAGGCAGCCTGAAGGATCAGATGTAAGGCAGCCTGAAGGATCAGATGTAAGGCAGCCTGAAGGATCAGTTACTAATGCAATACATTTCTGAATCGCAAACTATTGCACATTATGCAGAATTCCCCTCTGTCACGGCTCGAATCGTTGGCCTAGCAGTTCAGGACGGAGACGAGGCGACTCCCCGCCTCGTTGACTCTGCCGAGGTGCGCCAAGCAACTAGCAGCGGCGGCGAAGGAGGCAATCGGCGAATTTACGTGGTGTTGGATAAGACAAATTTTTATTGCGCATCAGGCGGACAGTTGAGCGATATGGCAACCATCAGTGTGGTAAGTTGTGGGGGAGTTGCAGACTAGTGGTTAGAGCGTCGGACTCACGACTGAAAGGTCGAGGGTTCGATTCTCGACCTACGAGTACTTGGAACAATTTGTGTCCTTGAGCAAGACACTTAACTCTGCATTGCTTCAGTTCACCCAGTCTGTAAAATGGGTGCCAGCATTAGCTGGGGTAATTGAGGGTGTGTGTGGCGACCCCCCAGTCAGCTGTGTTAGTCAAATTAATTGACTTGCTCTGTAGTACATATTGGGTAAACAGCAGGAGTAACTATTATTGCATTTTAATTATAGAAATCTTCGTCAGCTAATCAGTTTTCATATCTGTTGTTTCTTAGTCTGGCCAGCCAGCTTTAGAAGTCACCGAAGCCATTGAAGTGTCCGGCCGGGTGTTTCATCGCGTCGAACTGCCAGCATCGTCCAGTCGTAGCAGCGTCGGCTCCGATCAACCGACATCCGACATGCCGTGCTGGTCGGCCAAGGTCGGTTCCGCCGCTACCCTGGCTCTGAGTGCCGACAGGCGCATCGGCCTGATGCGGCATCACACGGCTACGCACGCCCTGTCTGCCGCGCTGGTGTCGCGTCGGCCAAGCGCTGTACAACGCAGCAGTTGCGTCAGACCCGACGAGTTGACTTTAAGCTTCTCAATCGATACTACTAGTAGTAGCAAAGACAGCGATGTTGCCACTTTTGATGAAGTTGATTTGGCCGCTTTAGAAGTCGAATGTCGACGAATAATTGACGAAGATATGGTTGTTGGCACCGAGTGGATGTCCTTGAAACAGGCCGACAATCTGCCGGGAGTTCGACGGCTGCCGAATGTTGATTACGCTGATAGGGTGAGTGATGCTTTTTTAAATAAAAAACGCTCTAAAGAGTCGCCCTAAATCTCCTCTGAGAATCGCCGAAAAATCCCCCTGAGGCTCGCAATTAAATTTCCCTTGAAAATCGCTCTTTAATTTCTCTTGGGAACCGTCCTTTAATCTCCTCTGAGAATCGCCCAGAGGAGATTTAAAATCTCCCTTGAGAATCGCCCTTAAATCTTTCTAGAGAATCGCCTTTAAATCTCCTTTGAGAATCGCCCTTAAATCTCCTCTGAAAATCGTCCTTAAATCTCCCTTGAGAATCGCCCTTAAATCTTTCTAGAGAATCGCCTTTAAATCTCCTTTGAGAATCGCCCTTAAATCTCCTCTGAAAATCGTCCTTAAATCTCCCTTGAGAATCGCCCTTAAATCTTTCTAGAGAATCGCCTTTAAATCTCCTTTGAGAATCGCCCTTAAATCTCCTCTGAAAATCGTCCTTAAATCTCCCTTGAGAATCGCCCTTAAATCTCCCATTAAGAATCTCCCTAAATCTCCCTCAAGAATCGCTTTTAAAATCTCCCTTGAGAATCGCCCTAAATCTCCTTTGAGAATCGCTCTTAAATCACCTTAAAAATCGCCTTTGAATTTCCCTCGAGAATCGCATTTAAATCTCCCTTGAAAATCGCCCTTAAATCTCTCTCGAGAATCACCCTTAAATCTCTGAAAATCGTCCTTAAATCTTTCTCGAAAATCGCCTTTTAATCTCCCTTGAGAATCGCCCTAAAGTCATCCTTGAGAATCGCCCTTAAATCTCCTTTGAGAATCGCTCCTAAATCACCTTAAGAATCGCCCTTAAATCATCTTCAGAATCGCCCTTAAATCTCCCTTATGAATGGCCCTTAAATCTCCCTTGAGAATCGCCCTCCAATTGCCTTGGAAATTCCCTTTAATTACGATTAGGATCGCCATAAAACAATTCCTACCATACTACTGCTGGCAAGTCAGTAGTAAACCTACGAACATGACTATTATAAAATTGCGTTTCTGCGCAGGTTCAAGTGGTCAGATTTCTGCCCAGCAGCAACGGCGCCAATCATCGTCAGTCGAACGCCGACTCTGGCGAACTCTGCTGCGGCACCCATCTGGCTCGAACTGGCGACCTTCTCGACGTCCTAATCGTTTCGGCCACGTCTAGCGGCCGAGGCCAGCGCGAGCTGCGCGCCCTAGCCGGACCAGCTGCCGTTGATACTCGCCGACAAGGCGCCGAACTTCTCGCCTCCGTGTCGCCGTCAAACACGTCGGAGATTCGACGTCGCCTTGGCGGTCCGCAACCGCTTGGCCGGCTGCACCGGGCCGCCATCGAGCGAGCGCTGGCCGCCATCAGCGATATCGATGCCGCTAAACGGGCCGACGAGCACGCGACCTTTGGTCAGCGAATTCTGGCCGAGCTGATCTCCCTGGCTGCCGATCCCTCTGCTAGCCGGCTCGTTCGCTGGCGGCGCTCTGCTGATCATAGTGCTGCCGCTGAGCCCATGCGGATTGGGGCTAAGAGAGCGGTGGGTTAACACTGTCTGTCTGTCTGTCGGTCTCTCTGTCTGTCTGTCTGTCTGTCTGTCTGTCTGTCTGTCTGTCTGTCTGTCTGTCTGTCGGTCTCTCTGTCTGTCTGTGTCTGTCTGTCTGTCTGTCTGTCTGTCTGTCTGTCTGTCTGTCTGTCTGTCTGTCTGTCTGTCTGTCGGTCTGTCTGTCTGTCTGTCTGTCTGTCTGTCTGGCTGTCTGTCTGTCTGTCTGTCTGTCTGTCTGTCTGTCTGTCTGTCTTAGTGTCTGTCTGTCTGTCTGTCTGTCTATCTGTCCATCTACGTCGTATGTCCGCATTTAACAACAATAGCTGGGAGCCCTTAAACGCATAGCATACTATCTAACAGCATTACTTCCCCATCTTCCAACTGCAGCTACTAAAAGCCATCGGATCAGCAGCTGACCAGCTGTTTCAAGGCCAGTGCCAGTTTCTGGCTCTCAACTTGGGCGAGTCCACTGTTATTATTGCTGGCGAGGTGAGCTATCGTTTCAGAGTGTTTTTCTTTTTAAAAAATTGTAAGATTTGTAAGAATTACAGAGGGTGATATTTATGAATCACATGATTGATATTTATAAATCACAGAATGGGATATTTATGAATTACAGAATGGGATATTTATGAATTACAGAATGGGATATTTATGAATCACAGAATGGGATATTTAGGAATCACAGAATGGGATATTTATGAATCACAGAATGGGATATTTATGAATTACAGAATGGGATATTTATGAATCACAGAATGGGATATTTAGGAATCACAGAATGGGATATTTAGGAATCACAGAATGGGATATTTATGAATCACAGAATTTATTCCCATACAATTTCTAGGAAAAGTCTGCCAACCTGCAGTCAGCCATTCGCACCTACCGCGAGTCGCCAATGTCCAGCGGCAAAAGTCGGCCCCTAAAAATCAAACTGCAACATGGTTTGGCAATCTTTGAATTGGCCAACAATGACCCGAGTCTTGATGGCTTGTTGACCGCTTTGGAAAAAAGTTAAATTTATAACAATTTGAATTACTTTAACACTCTTGGTGTTTACAGTTGCTTGTAGTTTGGTGCTTTAGTTTGCATATATATGCTTTAGTTGGTAAATTTGTTATTACGAGTATTTTCCATGCTTTCATGTGCCTAAGCGTCTTCGTACTGTAATTCATATTTTCCCGATTAAAAATATTAAAATTTGTATTTTCTTTGATCGAAAATTGATACAAGCTGTGAATAAAATTTGTAGGTTTTGTTTCCTCTTGTTTGCTATCAGCTTAGTTATTACATTATTAACATTGTGTTGTTTATTTAATCCCTATAAAGTTAACGGCGATTTTTCTAATCCTAATCCAACCGGAAACCATGGATCCCAAACCGGAAACCATAGATTCCAAACCAGAAACCATAGATTCCCAACCGGAAACCAGAGATTCCCAACCAGAAACCATAGATTCCTAAACTGGAAACCATAGATTCCCAACCGGAAACCATTGATTCCCAACCGGAAACCATAGATTCCTAAACTGGAAACCATAGATTCCTAAACTGGAAACCATAGATTCCTAAACTGGAAACCAGAGATTCCAAACCAGAAACCATAGATTCCCAACCGGAAACCAGAGATTCCCAACCAGAAACCATAGATTCCTAAACTGGAAACCATAGATTCCCAACCGGAAACCATTGATTCCCAACCGGAAACCATAGATTCCTAAACTGGAAACCATAGATTCCCAACCGGAAACCATTGATTCCCAACCGGAAACCATAGATTCCTAAACTGGAAACCATAGATTCCTAAACTGGAAACCATAGATTCCTAAACTGGAAACCATAGATTCCTAAACTGGAAACCATAGATTCCTAAACTGGAAACCATAGATTCCTAAACTGGAAACCAGAGATTCCTAAACTGGAAACCATAGATTCCTAAACTGGAAACCATAGATTCCTAAACTGGAAACCATAGATTCCTAAACTGGAAACCATAGATTCCTAAACAGGAAACCATATATTCCTAAACTGGAACCATAGATTCCTAAACTGGAACCATAGATTCCTAAACTGGAAACCATAGATTCCTAACTGGAAACCATAGATTCCTAAACTGGAAACCAGAGATTCCTAAACTGGAAACCATAGATTCCTAAACTGGAAACCATAGATTCCTAAACTGGAAACCATAGATTCCTAAACTGGAAACCATAGATTCCTAAACTGGAAACCATAGATTCCTAAACAGGAAACCATATATTCCTAAACTGGAACCATAGATTCCTAAACTGGAACCATAGATTCCTAAACTGGAAACCATAGATTCCTAAACTGGAAACCATAGATTCCTAAACTGGAAACCAGAGATTCCTAAACTGGAAACCATAGATTCCTAAACTGGAAACCATAGATTCCTAAACTGGAAACCATAGATTCCTAAACTGGAAACCATAGATTCCTAAACTGGAAACCATAGATTCCTAAACAGGAAACCATATATTCCTAAAATGGAAACCATAGATTCCTAAAATGGAAACCATAGATTCCCCAACGAAAACCATAGACTCCCAACCGGAAACAAGAGATTCCCAAACGGAAACCATAGAAAGCATTTCGATTCATTGTCGTGTCATATTTGAATGGCTTCATGGCTATGAATATAGTAAGAATGCACCAAGTCATGTCATACGAGTATTGTTCCTTCTAGATTACACTTTCATACAATTATATGCTGAGCTATACTTGTGTAGTGTCATTGTTATATCTTATATACTGTTGCCGTATTCATGATTTCTTCAAATAACAACAATTGTAACGATTTTCATTAATTTTACAATAACTAGATACAGAAAGAGCATGTAGCTTAATGTTAATGTAGAGACTAAAAAATTTCATCTAATCAATTTCAGTTTGTCTGCGTCAGAATTATTCAACTCCAGCAGAAGTGGGCACTAGCTCGCTCTGTGCTACCCGCAGTTGCTACCCGTGCTGCCCCTGTTACAGCGGGACTTGCAGCCGTTCACGCTGCTGTACCCTACGGCACCGGCAGCACCAATATTGTGCATGGTAGGCCTTCTTATCTGTCTTCTTGAACTTAAGAGTGAGATTAGAGATATTAATGGGAGATTTGAGATATCGGAGTGAGATTGAAGGTCTTAAGAGTGAGATTGGAGATCTTAGGAGTGAGATTGGAGATCTTAGGAGTGAGATTGAAGATCTTTGGAGTGAGATTGGAGATCTTAAGAGTGAGATTGGATTTCTTAGGAGTGAGATTGGAGATATTTAGGTGTGAGATTGAAGATCTTTGGAGTGAGATTGGAGATCTTAGGAGTGAGATTGAAGATCTTTGGAGTGAGATTGGAGATCTTAAGAGTGAGATTGGATTTCTTAGGAGTGAGATTGGAGATATTTAGGTGTGAGATTGAAGATCTTTGGAGTGAGATTGGAGATCTTAGGAGTGAGATTGGAGATCGTAGGTGTGAGATTGAAGATCTTAGGAGTGAGATTGGAGATCTTAGGAGTGAGATTGGAGATCTTAGGTGTGAGATTTAAGATATTTGGAGTGAGATTGGAGATCTTAGGAGGGAGATTCTAGATATTGGAGTAAGATTAGAGATATTATTGTGAGATTGAAGGTCTTAGGAGTGAGATTGGAGATCAAGTGTGAGATTGATGATATTTGGAGTGATATTGGAGATCTTAGGAGGGAGATTCTAGATATTGGAGTAAGATTAGAGATATTATTGTGAGATTGAAGATCTTTGGAGTGAGATTGGAGATCTTAGGAGGGAGATTCTAGATATTGGAGTGAGATTAGAGATATTATTGTGAGATTGAAGATCTTTGGGGTGAGATTGGAGATCTTAGGTGTGAGATTGGAGATCTTAGGAGTGAGATTGGAGATCTTAGGTGTGAGATTGAAGATCTTTGGAGTGAGATTAGAGATAACAGAGTGCGATTAAAATGTGGCTGAAAGCTGTCAAACCTAAAAAATGCCCAACGCACCCTTTGAATACCCAGGCGTTGCTCAGGCAGTCGACAGCTCGTCAGCTAGCAAGAAATTAAGCAAAAGAATCAAGAGAAAAATTGCAAATAAAAGTAACGCGTTGAGCTATACAATTTCGCCAGATGAAGCTGCAGTATTATTGGGCCAATCAGCTGATAGCAGCTTAATTACCAATCTAGAAGAAGTCATTCTGCACTTATCCCGATTGGGCGTCAAATCTCCTAAATCGGTTTTGAAACGTCTTGGTCAGTCGAACTGTTGCCAGGTCGCCGCCAACGCTGACGAGCTTGACAAGTTGCAGATGCGGTTGGAGTTCTATCTGAAATTTCACACTAAAGCTGATTGCGCTAGACTAATTGAGTCTAAGCCGCAGTTGCTATGCAGAGATCTAGTTGAGTTGAACACTGTCGCCAATTATTTGGTATTAAAGTGCGGCTTTGCAACCGATGTGCTCAACTATATGCCGTCAGTTTGGCTGTTAAACTATGCTCAAGTGGTTGCTAGGCGAGAGATTATGTCGAAGACTGGCCGGTTGTCGCGCCAGCCAAAACGCGAGTTCAACGCTAGGAGTGTGGCCGGGTGTGACTGTTTTAGCGACAGCCTGTCTGACTTTCTTAAGCGTTGCTGCATCACCCAGGAAGAGTACGAGGCGTACTATGCTGTTACCGAGGCAACGATTGATGCGCAGTGTAACAAGATCCTTGTTGATCATCGGGATGACAGAACTGACTGTGGCGATGATTATGACTCAGCTTTATCCGATAATGACAGCGATGGTGAAGAGAGTGAATGATTAGTCTGCTAATTATCACAGGCCTGAGAGTGTCGCCATTCTCTAATCCTGCAAACTATCCCACCAAGAACCGTCCTCCAACATCATTAAGAACCGCTCTCCAATCCCATCAAGAACCGCCCCCCCAACCCCATGAAAACCCCCCAACCCCATCAAGAACCGCCCCCAACCCCATCAGGAACCGCCCCCCCAACCCCATGAAAACCCCCCAACCCCATTAAGAACCGCCCCCAACCCCATCAAGAACCGCCCCAAACCCCATCAAGAACCGCCCGAAACCCCATCAAGAACCGCCCCCAATCCCATCAAGAACCGCCCCCAATCCCATCAAGAACCGCCCCCCAACCCCATCAAGAACCGCCCCCAACCCCATCAAGAACCGCCCCCAACCCCATCAAGAACCGCCCCCCCATCAAGAACCGCCCCTAACCCCATAAAGAACCGCCCCCAACCCCATCAAGAACCGCCCCCCAACCCCATCAAGAACCGCCTTCCAACCCCATCAAGAACCGCCTTCCAACCCCATCAAGAACCGCCTTCCAATCCCATCAAGAACCGCCTTCCAATCCCATCAAGAACCGCCTTCCAACCCCATCAAGAACCGCCTGCCAATCCCATCAAGAACCGCCTGCCAATCCCATCAAGAACCGCCTTCCAATCCCATCAAGAACCGCCTTCCAATCCCATCAAGAACCGCCTTCCAATTTTTTGGCATTTGTTTAGAGTTGAGCTGTAACTTTTACGACTTGTATCTAAGCCAGTTTTAATACTAACAAAACTTAAATACACATCCTTAGGGAAATGAAAGTTCAATTACGAGCTACTTCATATTTTGTTATTTAAATTAGTCGCAAAATACGTAAAAGTACCTTTGCTATCGTTGTTTTATATTAATTATTTTCAATATTTCTAGGCTTACATACCTCAGCCAGTCAAACCTGGCCCTACAAACTATAGCCATCAATAATGTACATAGCTCAGCCAGTCTGAACCTGGCCCTACTTACTATAGCCATCAATAATGTACATAGCTCAGCCAGTCTGAACCTGGCCCTACAAACTATAGCCAGCAATGTGCATAGCTCAGCCAGTCTGAACCTGGCCCTACTTACTATAGCCTGCAATGTACATAGCTCAGCCAGTCTGAACCTGGCCCTACTTACTATAGCCAGCAATGTGCATAGCTCAGCCAGTCTGAACCTGGCCCTACTTACTATAGCCATCAATAATGTACATAGCTCAGCCAGTCTGAACCTGGCCCTACTTACTATAGCCTGCAATGTACATAGCTCAGCCAGTCTGAACCTGGCCCTACTTACTATAGCCTGCAATGTGCATAGCTCAGCCAGTCTGAACCTGGCCCTACTTACTATAGCCTGCAATGTACATAGCTCAGCCAGTCTGAACCTGGCCCTACTTACTATAGCCAGCAATGTACATAGCTCAGCCAGTCTGAACCTGGCCCTACTTACTATAGCCTGCAATGTACATAGCTCAGCCAGTCTGAACCTGGCCCTACTTACTATAGCCAGCAATGTACATAGCTCAGCCAGTCTGAACCTGGCCCTACTTACTATAGCCTGCAATGTACATAGCTCAGCCAGTCTGAACCTGGCCCTACTTACTATAGCCAGCAATGTACATAGCTCAGCCAGTCTGAACCTGGCCCTACTTACTATAGCCAGCAATGTACATAGCTCAGCCAGTCTGAACCTGGCCCTACTTACTATAGCCAGCAGTGTACATAGCTCAGCCAGTCTGAACCTGGCCCTACTTACTATAGCCAGCAATGTACATAGCTCAGCCAGTCTGAACCTGGCCCTACTTACTATAGCCAGCAGTGTACATAGCTCAGCCAGTCTGAACCTGGCCCTACTTACTATAGCCAGCAATGTACATAGCTCAGCCAGTCTGAACCTGGCCCTACTTACTATAGCCAGCAATGTACATGGTTCATTCCTTACCCGGTGGGTGTACGAGTACATTGCGCCTAATGTATTTAACTAATAGAAACTTTCTAGTTAAGTTTTGAATTAATTTGCTAATCGCATTAGCTACAGGTATCTCATTACACATGTCAATGTAACCTGCTAGGGCACCTGTCAGCTGACTGTCAAATAACATGAATGTAATGTTTAAATTTAGATTGGGCACAGAGTATATTGATGGATTGTTTCTCAAACGTATGTATAGCTCCAGATATAATTGTGAGCCAGCTTATTTATGCTTTTTCTCTCTGCCTATATCCCCTTCTTTGCGATCCACTTCAGCTCTCTAGGCGTCTGTCCATCATCAGTAAATAAAAGTTTAACAGTGTGCCAAGTGCCAGCAATACATATAATTGACAGCAGCCCCCCCCGCTATGGTCTTCTGGGGATTCAGTTAAACAATTCTATTCATATCAGCGAGTGGGGTGGCGGATGCTTCAGTAGTTACGAGTAAATAAAGTTTTTGCTGAGTGCTAGATGTTATAATCCTCTGCTTTAGTCGATGTTATAATTTCAACTCGCTCAAAACCATTGCTAAAGTGCTTTCAGTCCGAACCTTCTTGAAGTTTGTGATGCCATTTTTATTACTTATGTATTGGTTTTGGTGCTACGAGTATTTCACGAGTATTGCTAAATGCCATTATAATATAATTTAATGTTTTTGGCACCAATTTATTCGAAATAGATGTTTTTGGCGCCAATTTATTTAAATTTGATGGTTTTGGCGCCATTTCATTCTAATTTGGTGTTTTTGTCGCCAAAGTATTTGAATTTGATGGTTTTGGCGCCAATTTATTATAATTTGATGTTTTGGCGTCAATTTATTATTATTTGGTGTTTTTGGCTTTCTAATTTTAATTTTGTTTTTTGGCGCCATTTTATTACCAGTTATAATCTAGTTCAGGGTGTCATTTCACTGTTGTTGTTTAACAGACCGTTAAACAGCTCCCAGCATGCACCCAGTTCATTTTACTTATTAGCGGACCTGATCATATCTTCATTAGTTAAAAAACTTATCAACCAATCAGCGACCGCCTACTGATGATCACGTGATCACTGTCTGGCCATCGGAGATCTAAGTCTAACACTACAAATACTGTCTGTGCGCTTCATTCACATCCAAGCTGATTAAATTAAAACTAGCTAGCGTTGGGCTAAAATGCATTCATACTATAGGCCATAAATAGAGTACATCTTAAACTTCCATATAGCTATGACGTCCGTGGTTCGATTTCACTTGGTGTCACTGCTGGTTGGTAAGCAAAATCACAAGCTTTGATTACTTAATGCTGAAATGTAGTAGTCAGTTAATTGCTTTTAATTAGAAGTTTAAAAAATACGTTTTAATAGTCATTACATGCAATCTGGGTTGTATCTAATCATCAATGATTTGCATCTAGATCAAATCTAATCATCAATGATTTGCATCTAGATCAAATCTAATCATCAATGATTTGCATCTAGATCAAATCTAATCATCAATGATTTGCATCTAGATCAAATCTAATCATCAATGATTTGCATCTAGATCAAATCTAATCATCAATGATTGCATCTAGATCAAACCTGATCATCAATGATTGCATCTAGAACAAATCTTATCTGAATAGAATGGATTGCTAATCTATATGATGAAGAAATAGAATGGATTGCTAATCTATAGGATAAAGGAATAGAATGGATTGCTAATCTATAGGATAAAGGAATAGAATGGATTGCTAATCTATAGGATAAAGGAATAGAATGGTTTGCTAATCTATAGGATAAAGGAATAGAATGGATTGCTAATCTATAGGATAAAGGAATAGAATGGATTGCTAATCTATATTATGAAGGAATAAAAAGGATCGCTAATCTAAGCTATCATTTGGTGTAAGAAAATCCCAATTAGCACCTAAGGAGTGTCAAACTTGCTGTCGTGTCTTCCCCATCAACCCCTCCTTCACCCGGCTGCAGCCTCTCTGCCTCATCAGTGCAGCTCAAACCCGGACGCCAAGCGTCTCTTCGACGACCTGCTGAGCAAGGCTGACTACAATAAGCTCATTCGGCCGGTTAACAACAACTCCAGGACTCTCACAGTGTATCTCGGGCTGAAACTGTCTCAGCTGATTGACGTGGTGAGAGAGGAGAGAGAGAGAGAGAGAGAGAGAGAGAGAGAGAGAGAGAGAGAGAGAGAGAGAGAGAGAGAGAGAGAGAGAGAGAGAGACCAACTTCGGTCTCGAGTCCTTAGGGATCAGATAAGTAGGCACACATTTGGTAGAGAGCAGTAGGAGGATGTCCCGCGGTTACCATGAGGTTTCGAACTTCTCTCATGTTGCTGACCACTTTTCTACACTTTCCTGCCTCTGCGAGTGTTCGATTGCCTCTTTTTCTCCCTCCCTGTCTGTCTGTGCGTCCTCCGCGCAAAGTTGAAAAAAGGGTAGGGGGCACAAGAGGTCGCCAAAGTTTTATAGAAAGATATAGAAATAGAATATTATATGCTCGAATCAATAGAGGCAAGCTTATTTTTGCCTCAGCTACTTACCAGCGACAACAAGTTTGTGGACCGGGGTTAGCAGCAGCAGCTGGATCAGTTTGCTCACTCGAGTAATTCCACGTTCTGCCGCATGCAACCCCTCTCCTACTGCTCAGCATCCTTCCTGCGCGCCTCATCAGTGCGGAGATTTTAGAATTCTCATGGGGGTGAGAAGGCAGATAAGAGAGGAGGGGAGAGAGGAGAGGAGAGGAGAGAGAAGAGCGGAGAAGAGAAAAGAGAGGAGAAGAGAGGAGAGAAGAGAGAAGAGAGGAGAAGAGAGAAGAGAGGAGAGAAGAGTGGCGCGGGGGAGAAGAGAGAAGAGCGGAAAAGAGAGAAGAGAAGAGAGGAGAGGAGAGAGGGGAGAAGACTGGTGAGAAGAGGAGAGAGGAGAGAGAAGAAGGGAGCGAGGAGGGGAGAGAAAAGAGGAGAGTTAAGGAGAGATGATTGTGAAGTTCTGAAGTATTGTAAAGTCTCAAATGACCTGAGGGCCGGTTAGAGAGGCTTGTGCTGTAAATGTGCTATAAATTTGCTGTTGATGTGCTGTAAATTTGCTGTGAATGTGCTATAAATGTGCTGTAAATGCGCTATAAATGTGCTATGAATGTGCTGTGAATGTGCTATAAATGTGCTATAAATGTGCTGTAAACCGGGTTTTTCCGACCCCTGATTTTATAGAAACGCGACAATCATTTTGAAACTACATTATTTTCATCTGGGATTTAGTAGCTAAAAATTCATCTAAAAATGATACAAATTATGAAATTAAGCTCTACTTGGACCAAAACTTGATTGTTATTTTTTAGAAACTAGCTCAATCTTGTTAAAAATTTAGCACGTCTCCATTTGAACTGGACACGCTCTTTTCTCTCCCTTCATTTTGAAGGGAAGATTGCAAGATCGAAAATATTTCACTCAAACTTTGACTTGAAAGCTAAAAAACACGGCACCGATCTCTGCGAAGTGAGAAACCAAGGAACCGGAACTGGACCGCGGCGGTTTTAATGCTTTGTTGGCGAATCGAAATTCAAATGCCTGCAAAGCTTCTTAGTTTGTGTTACTAATGGGGTTTGTGTAGCTTTTGGGGTAAAGTGTTTTAAGTGAGTTGTATCGGTGAAGCTTGTGAAATCGTGTCGTTAAAGCTTGTGAAATCGTGTCGTTAAAGCTTGTGAAATCGTGTCGTTAAAGCTTGTGAAATCGTGTCGTTAAAGCTTGTGAAATCGTGTCGTTAAAGCTTGTGAAATCGTGCTGTTAAAGCTTGTGAAATCGTGTCGTTAAAGCTTGTGAAATCGTGTTGTTAAAGCTTGTGAAATCATGTTGTTAAAGATTGTGAAATCTGTTGTTAAAGCTTGTGAAATCATGTTGTTAAAGATTGTGAAATCTGTTGTTAAAGCTTGTGAAATCGTGTTGTTAAAGCTTGTGAAATCATGTTGTTAAAGCTTGTGAAATCATGTTGTTAAAGCTTGTGAAATCATGTTGTTAAAGATTGTGAAATGTGTTGTTAAAGATTGTGAAATCTGTTGTTAAAGCTTGTGAAATCGTGTTGTTAAAGCTTGTGAAATCATGTTGTTAAAGCTTGTGAAATCGTGTTGTTAAAGCTTGTGAAATTGTGTTGTTAAAGCTTGTGAAATCGTGTTGTTAAAGCTTGTGAAATCTGTTGTTAAAGCTTGTGAAATCGTGTTGTTAAAGCTTGTGAAATTGTGTTGTTAAAGCTTGTGAAATCGTGTTGTTAAAGCTTGTTAAATCGTGTCGTTAAAGCTTGTGAAATCGTGTCGTTAAAGATTGTGAAATCGTGTCGTTAAAGCTTGTGAAATCGTGTCGTTAAAGCTTGTGAAATCGTGTCGTTAAAGCTTGTGAAATGTGTTGTTAAAGATTGTGAAATGTGTTGTTAAAGATTGTGAAATGTGTTGGTAAAGATTGTGAAATCGTGTTGTTAAAGCTTGTGAAATCGTGTTGTTAAAGCTTGTGAAATGTGTTGTTAAAGATTGTGAAATGTGTTGTTAAAGATTGTGAAATGTGTTGTTAAAGATTGTGAAATGTGTTGGTAAAGCTTGTGAAATCGTGTTGTTAAAGCTTGTGAAATCGTGTTGTTAAAGCTTGTGAAATGTGTTGTTAAAGATTGTGAAATGTGTTGTTAAAGATTGTGAAATGTGTTGTTAAAGATTGTGAAATGTGTTGTTAAAGCTTGTGAAATCGTGTTGTTAAAGCTTGTGAAATGTGTTGTTAAAGATTGTGAAATGTGTTGTTAAAGATTGTGAAATGTGTTGGTAAAGATTGTGAAATCGTGTCGTTAAAGCTTGTGAAATCGTGTTGTTAAAGCTTGTGAAATGTGTTGTTAAAGATTGTGAAATGTGTTGTTAAAGATTGTGAAATGTGTTGTTAAAGATTGTGAAATGTGTTGTTAAAGCCTGTGAAATGGTGTTTATAAAGCTTGTGAAATGGTGTTTATAAAGCTTGTGAAATGGTGTTTATAAAGCTTGTGAAATGGTGTTTATAATGCTTGTGAAATGGTGTTTATAAAGCTTGTGAAATTATGTATATAAAGCCTGTGAAATGGTGTTTATAAAGCTTGTGAAATTGTGTATATAAAGCCTGTGAAATGGTGTTTATAAGCTTGTGAAATGGTGTTTATAAAGCTTGTGAAATGGTGTTTATACAGCTTGTGAAATTGTGTTCATAAAGCTTGTGAAATGGTGTTTATAAAGCTTGTGAAATGGTGTTTATAAAGCTTGTGAAATGTTTTATTAAGCTTGTGAAATGGTGTTTATAAAGCTTGTGAAATGTGTTTATTAAGCTTGTGAAATGGTGTTTATAAAGCTTGTGAAATGGTGTTTATTAAGCTTGTGAAATGGTGTTTATACAGCCTGTGAAATGGTGTTTATAAAGCTTGTGAAATGGTGTTTATAAAGCTTGTGAAATGGTGTTTATAAAGCTTGTGAAATGTACATTTATCAGGTTCGTGAAATGTGTGTTGTGAAGCTATGACCCATGTTAATACCTGGCCCGTGTCTCTTTAATAAATTAATCAATATTGTTCTAAAGGAAGTTACTCTGCACTCTGCTCTGCTAAGTGTGAAAACTCATGCAGCCCCTTCATCCCCCAGTTCCAGTCGGTTCAAGTTAATTGCATCTATCGATTGCCCAGTCTCCTGCAAAGAGAGTTTAGTTAGAAAGAGAATTTTCTCAGAAAGTCAGAAAATCTCATTCATACCTGTGTTCATTATATTTTTGTTGCTTTTCAATTTTTTTGTCAAATTTCAGGATGAAAAGAATCAAATTATGACTACAAATGTCTGGCTGCGTGAGGTGCGATCTGTTTTTTGATAAAAGTTGAATTTTTTATAACCGATTCTTAATCTCCCTGTCACTGTGAGTGCAAGTTTGCAAGTTTGGATACAATTCCAGGTCTGGTACGACAGCAAGCTGACCTGGGACCCGGATGCTTATCACGGAGTCAGCACTCTTTACATCCCGTCTGAGGATATCTGGTTGCCGGATATTGTCCTCTATAACAAGTCAGTTTAGCAATATGTATAGTGTGGCGATATGTATCGATAATGTGTTTTATACCTTAACTAAATTTGCCGCTACGCATATGATTAAGATCTACGAGCGTGTTGTGTCTAGACTCCACAGTCTGGTCACTCCACCATCTAGTCACTCTCATATCTAGTCACTCTCCTATGTAGTCACTCTCCCACCTAGTCACTCCACCATCTAGTCACTCTCCCGTCTAGTCACTCTTCTATCTAGTCACTCTCCTATCTAGTCACTCCACCATCTAGTCACTCTCCCGTCTAGTCACTCTCCTATCTAGTCACTCCACCATCTAGTCACTCTCATATCTAGTCACTCTCCTATCTAGTCACTTTCCTATCTAGTCACTCTCCCATCTAGTCACTCTCATATCTAGTCGCTCTCCTATGTAGCCACTCTTCTATCTAGTCACTCTTCTGTCTAGTCACTCTTCTATCTAGTCACTCTCCTATGTAGTCACTCTCCTATGTAGTCACTCTCCTATGTAGTCACTCTCCTACGTAGTCACTCTCCTATGTAGTCACTCTCCTATCTAGTCACTCTCATATGTGACTACAGTCTAGTCACTCTTCTATCTAGTCACTCTCCTATCTAGTCACTCTCCTATCTAGTCACTCCACCATCTAGTCACTCTCCCGTCTAGTCACTCTCCTATCTAGTCACTCCACAATCTAGTCACCGTCTAGTCACTCTTCTATCTAGTCACTCTCCTATCTAATCACTCCACCATCTAGTCACTCTCCCGTCTAGTCACTCTCCTATCTAGTCACTCCACAATCTAGTCACTTCACTATCTAGTCACTCTCCTATGTAGTCACTCTCCTATGTAGTCACTCTCCTATGTAGTCACTCTCCTATGTAGTCACTCTCCTATCTAGTCACTCTTCTATCTAGTCACCTCCAGCCAACCAGCTGGTCACTCTCCTATGTAGTCACTCTCCTATATAGTCACTCTCCTATGTAGTCACTCTCCTATGTAGTCACTCTCCTATG
Source organism: Macrostomum lignano (assembly GCA_002269645.1). Lineage (NCBI taxonomy): Eukaryota > Metazoa > Platyhelminthes > Macrostomidae > Macrostomum > Macrostomum lignano. The sequence continues at coordinate 82,756 of NIVC01001356.1, forward strand.
TAGTCACTCTCCTATGTAGTCACTCTCCTATGTAGTCACTCTCCTATGTAGTCACTCTCCTATGTAGTCACTCTCCTATGTAGTCACTCTTCTATGTAGTCACTCTCCTATGTAGTCACTCTCCTATGTAGTCACTCTCCTATGTAGTCACTCTCCTATGTAGTCACTCTCCTATGTAGTCACTCTCCTATGTAGTCACTCTCCTATGTAGTCACTCTCCTATGTAGTCACTCTCCTATGTAGTCACTCTCCTATCTAGTCACTCTTCTATCTAGTCACCTCCAGCCAACCAGCTGGTCACTCTCCTATGTAGTCACTCTCCTATATAGTCACTCTCCTATGTAGTCACTCTCCTATGTAGTCACTCTCCTATGTAGTCACTCTCCTATGTAGTCACTCTCCTATGTAGTCACTCTCCTATGTAGTCACTCTCCTATCTAGTCACTCTCCTATCTAGTCACTCTCCTATCTAGTCACCCCCAGCCAACCAGCTAGTCACTCTCCTATTTAGTCACTCTCTTATCTAGTCACTCCACCATCTAGTCACTCTCCCGTCTAGTCACTCTCCTATCTAGTCACTCCACCATCTAGTCACTCTCCCGTCTAGTCACTCTCCTATCTAGTCACTCCACAATCTAGTCACTTCACTATCTAGTTACTCTCCCACCTAGTCACTCTCCTATCTAGTCACTCTCCTATCTAGTCACTCTCCTATCTAGTCACTCTCCCATCTAGTCACTCTCATATCTAGTCGCTCTACTATGTAGCCACTCTTCTATCTAGTCACTCTTCTATCTAGTCACTCTTCTATCTAGTCACTCTTCTATCTAGTCACTCTCCTATGTAGTCACTCTCCTATGTAGTCACTCTCCTATGTAGTCACTCTCCTATGTAGTCACTCTCCTATGTAGTCACTCTCCTATGTAGTCACTCTCCTATCTAGTCACTCTCCTATCTAGTCACTCTTCTATCTAGTCACCTCCAGCCAACCAGCTGGTCACTCTCCTATGTAGTCACTCTCCTATATAGTCACTCTCCTATGTAGTCACTCTCCTATGTAGTCACTCTCCTATCTAGTCACTCTCCTATCTAATCACTCTTCTATCTAGTCACCCCCAGCCAACCAGCTAGTCACTCTCCTATCTAGTCACTCTCTTATCTAGTCACTCCACCATCAAGTCGCTCAACCATCTAGTCACTCTTATCTAGTCACCCATCTAGCACTCTCCCATCAAATCACTCCCCCATCTAGTCACTCCCTTATCTAGTCATTCCGCCATCTAATCATTCCTCTATGTAATCACTGCTCTTATCTAGCCACCCTCATTCCCCTAATCAAATCTCTGTTTTATTTACAGTCAAAATTTTTTTTATTTGCACATTCACGGACCTGGCGCCAATTTAAAATTCAGCGCCGATGGCAACTACGAGGTGACCCTGATGACCAAGGCGGCCCTGCAGAGCACCGGAAAAGTGCTGTGGGAGCCGCCAGCTATCTATAAATCATCCTGCCAAATCGATGTGGAATTTTTCCCATTCGATAGCCAGAATTGTACCATGAAGTTTGGCAGCTGGACCTACGATGGGCTCCAGGTAACTGACGCTGGGGGTTGCAGCAGTGGGCTTATTGATCTCTTACCCTATTCGAGTAAACACACCCATGTCATGCTATAGGAAACACCCTCTATCACTTAAATAAACACCTCTCGTGTAAATTCAGTAAACAACCAGTTCACTCCAGTAAACACACCCACCTCACTCCATTAATCACACCCATACCACACTCCAGTAAGCACACCCATACCTCACTCCAGTAAACACACCCACCTCACTCCAGTAAACACACCCACCTCACTCCAGTAAACACACCCACCTCACTTGAGTAAACACACCCACCTCACTCCAGTAAACACACCCACCTCACTCCAGTAAACACACCCACCTCACTCCAGTAAACACACCCGCCTCACTCCAGTAAACACACCCACCTCACTCCAGTAAACACACCCGCCTCACTCCAGTAAACACACCCACCTCACTCCAGTAAACACACCCACCTCACTCCAGTAAACACACCCACCTCACTCCAGTAAACACACCCGCCTCACTCCAGTAAACACACCCACCTCACTCCAGTAAACACACCCGCCTCACTCCAGTAAACACACCCACCTCACTCCAGTAAACACACCCACCTCACTCCAGTAAACACACCCACCTCACTCCAGTAAACACACCCACCTCACTCCAGTAAACACACCCACCACACTCCAGTAAGCACACCCATACCTCACTCCAGTAAACACCCACCTCACTCCAGTAAACACACCATACCTCACTCCAGTAAACGCAACCACCTCACTCCAATAAAAACCCCTATTTGAATTCAGTAAACACACCCTACACCTCACCTGCACCGCAGGTGGACCTTCGCCACATTCAGCAGGCCAACAGCAGCGAGCCCGTAGTTGAGTTCGGCATTGATCTGGAAACATTCTACGAGTCCACCGAATGGGACGTCCTTGAAGTGCCGGCCAAGCGACACGAGAAGGTCTACCCCTGCTGTCCGGAGCCCTACCCCGACATCACCTTCGCCATCATACTTCGCCGAAAGACCCTGTTTTACACCGTGAATCTAATCATACCCTGCGTGGCAATCAGCTTTCTCACCGTCATGGTTTTCTATCTGCCATCCGACAGCGGCGAGAAGATCACCCTGTGCATCTCCATTCTGCTCGCTCTGACCGTGTTTTTCCTTCTATTAGCTGAGACTATACCGCCAACTTCGCTAGTAGTGCCGCTGATTGGCAAGTACCTGCTGTTTACCATGATTCTAGTCACTCTGTCCATCATTGTCACCGTGATTGTGCTCAATGTACACTTCCGCGGCCCGGCCACGCATCGGATGGCGCCCTGGGTTCGACGCCTGTTTCTTGAGTCGCTGCCGGCCCTGCTGCTCATGCCGCCGCATCCGGGGCTAGCCAGGGCTGCGGCCGCTGCGGTGAGACTGGGGGAGTGACTAGAGAGTGGAGTGACAAGATGGGAGAGTGAATCGACAGATGAGTGATTAGATAATAGAGTGGATAGATGGTGAAGTGTCTAGATGGAGGAGTGACTAGATGGGGGAGTGACTAGATCGGGGAGTGACTAGAGAGCGGAGTGACAAGATGGGAGAGTGAATCGACAGATGAGTGATTAGATGATCTAGAGTGGATAGATGGTGAAACGTCTAGATGGAGGAGTGACTAGATGGGGAGTGACTAGATCGGGGAGTGACTAGATCGAGGAGTGACTAGATGGGGAGTGACTAGATCGGGGAGTGACTAGATCGGGGAGTGACTAGATCGGGGAAAGACTAGATGGGGGAGTGACTAGATGGGAGAGTGACTAGATCGGGGAGTGAATAGATCGGGGAGTGACTAGATGAAAGAGTGACTAGATCGGGAGTGACTAGATGGGGGAGTGACTAGATCGGGGAGTGACTATAAATTTCACTGTAGAGTGTGACTAGACGGAGAGTGAAGAGTAGATGCCTGGTGACAAGACACTGACTGATTCCAACATACCATTCTCTCCAGAAAGCCCCACAAGCGGCTGCAGCTCAATGCCAGCAGCAGAGCCGTCAGAACGTTCGCATCGCTCGCGATCTTGAAGTCCTGCTGACGCGCACGCAAGACACCTGGAATGATCGAGATGGGGCTGCCGCAGCTGCCGACTTCAACGACGAGCTGGCAGACCCCCGCCTGCGTCGAGATCTGCAGTTCGCCCTGTACGGCGTGGAATTCATTGCCAGGCATTTGAAACGGGAGGACGAGGAGAAAAATGCGAGTTTTTGTTTCAATTTTGCCTACTAATAGTAGAAAGTTTGAGTTTTTAGCGATTTTTTTCTATAGAAATTCTTAACTCGTCTTTTGAAGTTTAAAGTGTCCCACCCTAAAATCATATAACTTCGACTCATCTCTGACACAGACCGTTCTCATCGCTCGACAATCTTTCAGATTCGCGACGATTGGAAATTTGTGGCTTTGGTTTTGGACAGACTGTTTCTGTGGATATTTTCAATTGCATGTGTGACTGGTGAGCAAATCTTGTGATGCAGGTTGTAATTCAGTTTGTAGTGCAGCTGGTAATGCGCTTGATAAAGCGGTTGGTAATGAGCTCGGTAATGAGATTGGTAATGAAGTTGGTAATGAGATTGAAGTTGGTAATGGGGTCGGTAATGAGATCGGTAATGAAGTTGGTAATCAGCTTGGTAATTAGATTGGTAATGAGATCGGTATTGGGATCGGTAATGAGGTTGGTAATGAGATTGGTATTGGGATCGGTAATGAGGTTGGTAATGAGATTGGTAATGTCAATGAGATCGGTAATGAGTTTGGTAATGAAGTCGGTAATGAAGTTGGTAATGAGATCGGCAATGAAGTTGGCAATGAAATTGGTAATGAAGTTGCTAATGAGATCGGTAATGTAGTTGGTAATGAGCTTGGTATTTAGATTGGTTATGAGGTCAGTATTGGGTTGGTAATGAAGTTGGTAATGAAGTTGGTAATAAGATTGGTAATCAAGTTGGTAATGAAATCGGTAACGTAAGTCAGCAACGCAGTCGGCATTGCAGACGTGAACATTCCACTCCCACGAACCGCAGGCACACTGGGGGTGATCCTGCAGGCTCCCACTCTCTATGATGACAGTCAGGCCATCGACTTGAAAAACCTGAGCTACAGATCTGAGCAGGAGATCATCAACCAAATTTGAGATTCAAGACGGGTATTGAATTTGCGAGTGTAGTTTCATACCTGTAGCTTCTGTTTATTCTGTTTATAGCTGTTTGTTTAGCAATTCAACTCGTACTAATAACTGAATGTTTTGCATATTGTAATGCGTAATTAATGATTAAATAATTTTAATGTAAGTTTATTTTATTGTCCAGAATTCTGTTACCCATTTTGTAACACACAGTGGTTACGCTAAGAACAATAAAATAGATTCATAAAACCAATGAGTCGAGCTGTGCCATATTTTTACCGTTTTGGGCACAGTACATGTACAATTGTACGTAGGATATTGTACACAGGTCTCCCTTCTATCCCAGATGTACACAGGGTCTCCCTTCTATCCCAGATGTACACAGGGTCTCTCTTCTATCCCAGATGTACACAGGGTCTCCCTTCTATCCCAGATGTACACAGGTCTCCCTTCTATCCCAGATGTACACAGGTCTCCCTTCTATCCCATATGTACACAGGTCTCCCTTCTATTCCAGATGTACACAGGTCTCCCTTCTATCCCAGATGTACACAGGTCTCCCTTCTATCCCAGATGTACACAGGGTCTCCCTTCTATCCCAGATGAACACAGGTCTCCCTTCTATCCCAGATGTACACAGGGTCTCCCTTCTATCCCATATGTACACAGGTCTCCCTTCTATCCCAGATGTACACAGGTCTCCCTTCTATCCCAGATGTACACAGGTCTCCCTTCTATCCCAGATGTACACAGGTCTCCCTTCTATCCCATATGTACACAGGTCTCCCTTCTATCCCAGATGTACACAGGGTCTCCCTTCTATCCCAGATGAACACATGGTCTCTCTTCTATCCCAGATGAACACAGGGTCTCCCTTCATATATCAGATGAACACAGGTCTCCCTTCTATATCAGATGAACACAGGGTCTCCCTTCTATCCCAGATGAACACAGGGTCTCTCTTCTATCCCAGATGAACACAGGGTCTCTCTTCTATCCCAGATGAACACAGGTCTCCCTTCTATCCCAGATGAACACAGGGTCTCCCTTCTATATCAGATGAACACAGGGTCTCTCTTCTATCCCAGATGTACACAGGGTCTCTCTTCTATCCCAGATGTACACAGGGTCTCTCTTCTATCCCAGATGTACACAGGGTCTCTCTTCTATCCCAGATGAACACAGGTCTCCCTTCTATCCCAGATGAACACAGGGTCTCTCTTCTATCCCAGATGTACACAGGGTCTCTCTTCTATCCCAGATGTACACAGGGTCTCCCTTCTATCCCAGATGAACACAGGGTCTCCCTTCTATCCCAGATGTACACAGGTCTCCCTTCTATCCCAGATGCACACAGGTCTCCCTTCTATCCCAGATGCACACAGGTCTCCCTTCTATCCCAGATGAACACAGGTTTCCCTTCTATCCCAGATGAACACAGGTCTCCCTTCTATCCCAGATGAACACAGGTCTCCCTTCTATCCCAGATGAACACAGGTCTCCCTTCTATCCCAGATGAACACAGGTCTCCCTTCTATCCCAGATGAACACAGGTCTCCCTTCTATCCCAGATGAACACAGGTCTCCCTTCTATCCCATATGAACACAGGTCTCCCTTCTATCCCAGATGAACACAGGTCTCCCTTCTATCCCAGATGAACACAGGTCTCCCTTCTATCCCAGATGAACACAGGTCTCCCTTCTATCCCAGATGAACACAGGTCTCCCTTCTATCCCAGATGAACACAGGTCTCCCTTCTATCCCAGATGAACACAGGTCTCCCTTCTATCCCAGATGAACACAGGTCTCCCTTCTATCCCAGATGAACACAGCTACTTTAAGGAGTATCAAACAGTTTCGCTACAGGCATTTGCAACTTAATGACTGGCTATACCTAACAGTTTTCCACTTCTGTCACCGAAAAATAAAGTTGCTTTCTTAGTTCATCATTGAGTGCTATAGGTAATTAACCTGTCAGAGTTTAGTACAGTGATCAGGTTTAGAAGATAAAAGAATGTCAAAACAAATACTTGAAGTAATAAGCATGGATAGAACCTGCACGATAGGGTCAAGAAAAGTTACGGCTGCGCCACAATAATTTTAATTACTCTGCAGTAAAAAAATTGTTCGCTGGACACTATTGGGCTTGAAAATTATTATGGTCGTGATGCAGATAAATGGATGCATGCAGCAGCAGACCAGCTGCCTGCAGGGAATGTGCAAGGACTACTAAACTAGGACTACTAAACTAGGACTACTAAACTAGGACTACTAAACTAGGACTACTAAACTAGGACTACTAAACTAGGACTACTAAACTAGGATTACTAAACTAGGACTACTAAACTAGGACTACTAAACTAGGACTACTAAACTGGGACTACTAAACTAGGACTACTAAACTAGGACTACTAAACTAGGACTACTAAACTAGGACTACTAAACTAGGACTACTAAATTAGGACTACTAAATTAGGACTACTAAACTAGGACTACTAAATTAGGACTACTAAATTAGGACTACTAAACTAGGACTACTAAACTAGGACAATGGACTACGACTACTGGACTAGGGCTACTAGACTAGAACTACCAGACTACCGTAGGACTACTGGACTAGGACGTAGACTAGGTACTGGACTAGGGCTACTGGATTAGGACCGCTAGACTAGGACTACCGGACTAGATAACGAAGTGTTCCTAGTGGTCCTTGGAAATGTGTCCCGCTGTTCGAGGGTCAATCGAATATCAGATATACTTGAACATGTTTTGAGTTCATGTCTCGCAAGGGCAGGCCTGCAAGAGGAGAAACAATTTATTGGCCTTTTAAATCTTGTGACCCTCAGCCACAAGAGCGGAAGTGCTACACATAATCCCTATTAGCGCAGAACTGAAAAAAATAAACAAAATATGATTCATAACACACAAGGCTAAACAGTCTATAGTTTAAATTGTGGTGGTTGAATTAAGTACGATAAAACAAGTGCGCTACCAGATAAATGAAGACAGTAAAAGATTATATGTGTGTTACGATCGGGATAGTCTTTGTAGACTCCGTTCGCGTCCATTAAATGAGCACTCGCCGTACCACCAGCCTCCGGACTGTCCTTGTGCGCAGTTGCCTTCGCTCCAGTCGTCATTGTCGGAGTCCGGGGTGCTGAACTGCCAGTTGTTCGGCTGAGAACTTATGATAAGTCAGCTGTCCGACACTCGACCTGCTCGCGTCCAGAGGTCCCATCAAGCACCTGTACTTGCCGCTCGCTGGGCCAACAGAGAACGGAGCATTCTCAGCCCAGTACCAGGGGCCGTTCCAGTCGCTGAACTCCCAGCGGACTCTCCACACTCCAGTGGCGGTCAGCTGGTGGAGCTGCTCCAGTCCCATCCAGTAGTTGAGACTCTCGCCCTGACCGAATCCGCTTGCGTACAGTAGTCCGCCCAGTTTCGGTTGAAGCTGACGGAGCCGTCGACTCTGTGCTGGAAGGTCGTCCAGCACTTCACCGGCTTCCTCATCTGCAGTGGGAGATGCGGTGCTGCATTTCGTGCACGCATATTGATGCGGTGCTGCACTTCGTGCACGCATATTGATGCGGTGCTGCAAAGTGCAGAATCCAAAAAGCAAAGCCCAGCTCACTCACCCACAGCTGAGCCAGGCTGGAGTCGCTGGCGTGCCGGCACTTCCTGCAGTCGTCCATCGCTCCCCGATCGCAGGCCAGCAGCGAGCAGGAGCCCGAGGCCGCGTCGAAGCGGACGGCTTCCGCGTTGTCAGCAAGCATCGTACAGTACCTGTCGTTGATGGCCAGCTTCACCGCCAGCACCCGGTGCTCGGCGAGATCGCCTCGGTGGAGCTCCCAGCCGGAGTCTGCGGCCGTTGCAGTCGCCATGACAGCGCAGATGATGAGCAGAGAATGCATAGCGTCGTGAGACAGCAGTTTGTTTGAGATTCCACAGTTTCGTTTCGCGTGTTGGCATCCCGAGAGGCTGCGCTTTAATAACTTGAGTTTAGAGCTGGGTGACTGAGTTTTGTTTATGTACAACTGCTTGGCAAACATGAGTGACAAGCGGATGAGGGAAGAGAATTGAGGCGTCGATTTCTTCTCAGTATACGGCTGATAAACAGGTCTCTTGCAAGGTTGTCAAGGTGATCCAGTCCCACCCAGCAATGCCCCTTGATCGGCCTAATGACTATTTACTGTGCAGAATCTTCTTGGTTTTTAGAGGTAAGGTGGTTGTCAGGACCAATGTAAATTCACTGCTAATCTATCTGCATTAGAGCTCTTCTAATAGAGATGGGCCCTCATTATACATCAGTGCACATTATCCTATTTTTACATAAAAGTGTGCCATTCGATCTAGCTCTTTGTCCATATTCTAGTTCAATGCACTGGCCATTGTTGTACACAGAGTGGCCGGCCATCCAAGACTGGCCCTGCCGACACCTTCTGTCAGCTGTCAGGGTAGAGAGACAATGAGAGACGAAGCACGAATTAAGTATTTAAGTGAATTATTGAAAGTTAGTAGCTTCTCAAATCGTCACCCCGTTTATATATAGACTCATCGATCAGATAGGTACATGTATGATATTAAACGATAGGACACCGTCATGTGCATGCCTGACTGTCTGCATGTCGAAATAAACGAAGAAAGTTGCCTTGACAAGCTCCATATATACACTAGTCCCATTTGACACACAGTGGGAAAGAGAATCAACCATATCTGAAAGGAATATAGGGATAAGGAATAATGGGGATATTTTATGTGTCAGCTGTAACTGTCAGTTAGCTACGAAAAGGTGAGGTCGAGAGTGGCAGTGACAGGAGAGAGAGAGGCAGAGAAAGAGTAAGAGCTGGAGGAAGAGAGGGCGAGAGGGAAAGTGAGAGGAGAGAGAGAGGCAGAGAAAGAGTAAGAGCTTGAGGAAGAGAGGGCGAGAGGGAAAGTGAGAGGAGAGAGAGAGGCAGAGAAAGAGTAAGAGCTTGAGGATGAGAGGACGAGAGGGAAAGTGAGAGTGAGAGAGAGGAGGGTAAGAGTATAAGGGGATATTGAGAGGGGGGATTAGTCAGGGCAAGATAAGAGAGAGACAGAGTACGCAGAGGTAGAGAGAGAGTGAGAGAAAAAGGGAAAGAGAGTGAGGGTAAGATGCAGGGGAGGAAAATTGAGAGTGAGAGGGTGAAAGAGTGAGAGGGAGGGTGAGAGTCAGTGAGAGGGAGAGAGGAAGAGAGAGTGATGAGAGGGTGAGAATGAGGGCTTTGAAGAGGGTCTGAGTTGAAATGGTGAATTGTTAGGACCATAAAAAAATTAATTAAAAATTTCAGATAAAAAACTAGCCCGAAAAATCGTCCCAGTCAGCACATTATAAGATTTGATCATAATAAGCAATCACATGGCAATCACAATTAAAAATAATTTACTTTTTAATCTCTTAGTACATGTATATTTTGCAATTCATCAAGAGGAAATACTGATTGGATAATCTGAGGCAGAGTTTTTTCTATTTAAATAAAGCAGATAACATTTGTTTTAATTACGCGCAAAAAAATATACGCTAATACAACAAGTTACACTCTTATAGTAGGATCCGATACATCAAATTTGAAAATAATGCAACAAATTTAAACGTTTAGGCTAAAAATGTTGGTGAATTTGAACCATTCTATCTTTTTTAATTAACAAACAGTAGGTTTAGGTGTACCAGACACTTTGAGTAATTTATGCAGCAAGTATAGGCTATGTTAAGCTTTGGAAAAAGTGCAGAAAGAATTTAAATAAACCGTAAAGTTAAAAATATCTGAGCAAAAATCAAAAGTTTAGTACGGTAGTAATAATACTAGCTGACTAGCTGTATATACTGTAGTTTATATATTATATTAGTGTATATATAGTTGATATAAATCCATTACATGTATTAGACAGAGTTAATAATTATATAATACAAGCAACTTAAAATTTTTTTACCGTAAATACTAGCTCATTTGTATATTTCTACTTGCATGCCAAAAAGCTCTTCAAGGTTTCCTGACTATTTCTCAGAACATTTACGTCAAGTATGGGATAGTTTTTAAGCTTCAAATTTCAATGGGTTTAAACTTCACTATTGCTTGGAATGTGGTATTCTTTCAACAGGATATTTTAGGTTTGTATACAAAATTGAGCATTTGTTAGAATTCAACATTTCTTAGAATACGCTTTTTTTCTTAGAATGCAATACTTCTTTAATCTGTGATAATTTTGAATGCGGTGTTTGTCATATTTCTTAGAAATTAGAAAACAGTGTTTCGTAGAAATTTTTTACTTAGAATGCATGCACTTTCTTAGAAAAAAATTAGAATAGCTTGAAGATTTCTTAGAATGCGAATTATCTTAGAATGTGATATGTAAATAATAATTTTTCCATTCCATCCAAGCTTTTGAGAAAATAAAAACTATGCTAGACTTCTTCAACGATACGAAATTTGAAGCTTAAGCTCACGGATTACGTACATGGCGAATACGTAAAAGCAAATCCTTCAATACCAAAATAAACTGCTACTAAAAGATCACAAGCAACAACAACTAGAGATTCCGTCTATCTGTTCGTTTCTTTTTCACAATAATGGTGCCAACAGGAGATTCGGTCTGCGGAATGTCGCGATGAGCAGCATGATTTGCCGGACTGTCGTCGCGAATATCGGCGTGAGCGCCGCAGGCGGCCAGTCTTGACGGATTCTGGTCGTGAGGTCTCTTAAGAAAAAATCCAATTTGAAATTGTTTATGTACGCGTATTTCACATTTTAATGTAGATATGTGCGGTATAAACTTAGAGCTACTTTTAAGTAGTATGATAAAACGGTTTTCAACAATAGGACCGTTTTTTATGGCTGCTGCTGATTCTAATCAAAAACACTGGTTCAACAAATTCACTAGTGATTCACAGTGAGTAAACATCGCGATTTAAATATGATTTACTGAGTAACACTGTGATTCACAAGTAATTCACTGTGATCAGTAATATTGTGACTGATATGTGATTCATTCAACATGTGAAATCACAAGATATTCAAATATGGTACATTCAGATTAAAAACAAAATACCAACATAATTTAAGACGGAACTCATGGACTCACATTTTCAATGACAGAGTTATATGGTGGCACAATGGCTTGTGCCTTGTTGCCATGGGAATGCGATTGCGTGGGCGGAGGCGGCGGCGGCAGCGGCGGCTGCAGCTGCATCAGCTGATGTTGGTGAGGCCGCAATGGAAGTACAAACGCTGGAAAAAATTATTGGCCAAATTTGAGACTTTCTTAATCAACTAGAACTCATTTGTTTACTCAGAAAAAAATTGGGGACTTGAAATCAGATAAATTTTAAATTTAGCAAGATATTACTTTGAGGGGCTTCACAAAATTGCCCATGAAGGCCAATCCTAAATGGCACAGATAGCGTACATGTACACTTTACATGCTTGACCGTACACCCCGTGTGAGCGCGTATGCACAGGGGTCATTGCTACTCATTGGAATAGGTGTGACTGCATGCTTACTTCTTCACTGTATGCTGTGTCGAATGTGCCCTCCCCCCTACGGCCTACAAACCCGAAACCCTCCGAATAAATTTATTTAGATTGTTATCTGCTTCACCTTTTCCAACCTACTATTAGTAGTTTAAATTAACAGAAAAACTTTATTAAAACTCACTGCGGTTGCAGCCAGCCGCGGAACCAGGATGTGGCATCGATTCGACTCTAGAAAAGTTCCATTGTTCTCATATGTTTTATACGAGCTATAAATAACGATTGCAAAACGCGTTGCTTGGCTACTGACTGTTTGGGCAGTAAGTAGATTAGGAAATTCTACTTAAATATTACGTATATATCTACCCATAACATTTGATCAGTTTGAAATCTACGTCAGAGAGACGCGCTATTGGGAGTGTGTGTTGCCTGAGTAGCCTACTGATCAATATGCAGCGGCAGTTACGGGACACCAGTAGAGTCGGTGGTATATATTCGTTCGCCCAAGCAAAGTTGATAGCGAAAAAAGACTAAGTACAGTAGGCTAGAAATGGAATGGAACGGTGGGAGTTTATGCTGGTAGGCGATTTTTGTTTTCAGCGATTCGGGAAAACGTTCTGGCCGAGCGTCACCATTTTTTAATGTAGCTAAGCTTTACTTTTGTCCAGGGTCTGGCAATCAGCTATGTAGATTGTATCATTGCATCGTTATGCTAAAATTATGTGTTAAAATGCAGATCTGGCATTAGTGACAGACCACACCAAATTCTCGGAGAGAGAAGAACCCTACTCAATGTGAAGGCCAGATCGAACCTAATTAGAGGGTAGAAGATCACACCTAATTAGAGATAGATCACACCTAATTAGAGATAGATCACACCTAATTAGAGATAGATCACACCTAATTAGAGATAGATCACACCTAATTAGAGATAGATCACACCTAATTAGAGATAGATCACACCTAATTAGAGATAGATCACACCTAATTAGAGATCACACATAATTTGAGATAGATCACACCTAATTAGAGATCACACATAATTTGAGATAGATCACACCTAATTAGAGATAGATCACATCTAATTAGAAGGTAAATCAGATCTAATATAAGGGTAGATCACATCTAATATAAGGGTAGATCACATCTAATTAGAAGGTAAATCAGATCTAATATAAGGGTAGATCACATCTAATATAAGGGTAGATCACATCTACATAGAGGGTAGATCACATCTAATTAGAGGGTAGATCACATCTAATATAAGGGTAGATCACAACTAATTAGCGGGTAGATCACATCCAATTCGCGGGTAGATCACATTTAACCAAAGGGTAGATCGCACCTAATTAGAGGATAGATCGCACCTAATTAGACGGTAGATCACATCTAATTCGAGGGTAGATCACATCTAATTCGAGGGTAGATCACATCTAATTAAAGGGTAGATCACATCTAATTAGAGGGTAGATCACCCATCAAAACAGCAGCAGTCAATGTTTTTTGGGTCTCTAGCTACCTCTTAGGCGGTCTGGGCAGGCAATCAACAGGTGTCTGATTGGATGCCTGCACCCTCAAAGCGACACACTCTGATTGCTGCTGACCAGCAGCTGAAATGCCAACACGATTTCGCGGTTTCCTTGGTTGAATTGGCGGTGGCTGCTGTTGTTGTTCTTGATGTTTGTTCTGCAGTTTCTGTAGATCAACAGCCCATTGCTTAGCAACCACTGGTTGGGGACTTTCCATTGGTCTGGAATTTTTAAGGTGAGGCAGTTAGTGAGACTCCAGGTGAGGCAGGTAGTGAGACTCCAGGTGAGGCAGTTAGGGAGACTCCAGGTGAGGCAGTTAGTGAGACTCCAGGTGAGGCAGTTAGTGAGACTCCAGGTGAGGCAGTTAGTTAGTGAGACTCAGGTGAAGCAGTTAGTTAGTGAGACTCCAGGTGAGGCAGTTAGTGAGACTCCAGGTGAGGCAGTTAGTTAGTGAGACTCCAGGTGAGGCAGTTAGTGAGACTCCAGGTGAGGCAGTTAGTGAGACTCCAGGTGAGGCAGTTAGTGAGACTCCAGGTGAGGCAGTTAGTGAGACTCCAGGTGAGGCAGTTAGTTAGTGAGACTCCAGGTGAGGCAGTTAGTGAGACTCCAGGTGAGGCAGTTAGTGAGACTCCAGGTGAGGCAGTTAGTGAGACTCCAGGTGAGGCAGATAGCGAGACTCCAGGTGAGGCAGTTAGTGAGACTCCAGGTGAGGCAGTTAGTGAGACTCCAGGTGAGGCAGATAGTGAGACTCCAGGTGAGGCAGTTAGTGAGACTCCAGGTGAGGCAGATAGTGAGACTCCAGGTGAGGCAGTTAGTGAGACTCCAGGTGAGGCAGATAGTGAGACTCCAGGTGAGGCAGATAGTGAGACTCCAGGTGAGGCAGATAGTGAGACTCCAGGTGAGGCAGATAGTGAGACTCCAGGTGAGGCAGTTAGTGAGACTCCAGGTGAGGCAGATAGCGAGACTACACGTGAGAATGAATAATCAAAATCTCTCCACTTCAGCTTCCCAAAAAATATTTTTGATGCAGAGATCTATAATTCCATAACCGCTTTCTGAGTCGGCAATTTTGGCAAGTATTGATTCGATGCTGATCACTAAGCTGAGTCCCCATGATGGGGAAGAAAACTGTTCCGGGCGAAAAATCTGCTTCTTCTTGGCTCAGCAGATGAAGTCATATTGATCTTGCCGAAAAATTTTCCCTTATTATGAAATCCCCTACGAGTTATAATGATGACTCAGCCACTTGCTTTCTCAAGGCTGAGGATGGATAGATGGAGAGCGACGGCCCTGGACTGCTCTATCCAACTATCTATCTATCTATCTATCTATCTATCTATCTATCTATCTATCTATCTATCTATCTATCTATCTATCTATCTATCTATCTATCTATCTATCTATCTATCTATCTATCTATCTATCTATCTATCTATCTATCTATCTATCTATCTATCTATCTATCTATCTATCTATCTATCTATCTATCTATCTATCTATCTATCTATCTATCTATCTATCTATCTATCTATCTATCTATCTATCTATCTATCTATCTATCTATCTATCTATCTATCTATCTATCTATCTATCTATCTATCTATCTATCTATCTATCTATCTATCTATCTATCTATCTATCTATCTATCTATCTATCTATCTATCTATCTATCTATCTATCTATCTATCTATCTATCTATCTATCTATCTATCTATCTATCTATCTATCTATCTATCTATCTATCTATCTATCTATCTATCTATCTGCCTATCTATCTATCTATAACTATCTATCTATCTATCTATCTATCTATCCATGCATCACACTAAATCAATCAATATTCCCTTACGATTTCAGCAGCCGGGATGTGCTGTCAGAGGCGTCAGGCGTGGTCTGCTCAGCAGAGTCCGGTCTCTCATCCGAGTCGAGGCCGCTCTTGAGTCTTGTCGAGGCGGTGGTTGGAGAATGGAGGAGACGAGATCGAGTGAGGAAGGGAGCGGTCCGCTTCTGCTTTGAGCTAACCAATGCGCAATCAGGAGAGAAAAGTAAAGTCAGGCTCTAAAAACTCATTTATGCCTCGAACTGCTGATTGAAATGTCAAATGAGGACAGACGGAACTTGAAAAGTTCAAATCTTTATATTGAGTCCTCGTCCATATATGAGTAGCTATTTAGGGGAAAATTGCATTCAAATTAAGCTTTCGGTAATTCGAAATTTTCAGTGTTGCACTCATGACTGAACTTCCATAGAGTCGTGTCTCAATCCCCCTAGAGTCGTGTCTCAATCCCACTAGAGTCGTGTCTCAATCCCCATAGAGTCGTGTCTCAATCCCCATAGAGTCGTGTCTCAATCCCCATAGAGTCGTGTCTCAATCCCCATAGAGTCGTGTCTCAATCCCCATAGAGTCGTGTCTCAATCCCCCTAGAGTCGTGTCTCAATCCCCCTAGAGTCGTGTCTCAATCCCCCTAGAGTCGTGTCTCAATCCCCCTAGAGTCGTGTCTCAATCCCCCTAGAGTCGTGTCTCAATCCCCCTAGAGTCGTGTCTCAATCCCCCTAGAGTCGTGTCTCAATCCCCATAGAGTCGTGTCTCAATCCCCATAGAGTCGTGTCTCAATCCCCCTAGAGTCGTGTCTCAATCCCCCTAGAGAGTCGTGTCTCAAGCACCCCAATAGAGTTATATTGAAATCTTACATTCTATAGTATCGTACTAACCAAACCCAACCTTGCTTAACTCTGAAATGATAAACAACTAGACTTAGTGAACCCGCATGCCGTGTCTGACAGAGCTAACACAAAGTAGTCTATCTATGTGAAGTGGCACAGCTACCAAAACCACAAATTCAAGGATGCAATTGTCTGAAAGAACTCTCACCTGACCGATTCGTCTTGACAGCTGACTTGCCGAATTCGCAGCCTCTCCTTATTCCTCTGGCGCTCCATCTCCTGCGGGCAGCGGGCCAATGTTCGAGGTGGGGCGGTTGCAATGTTCACCACCATTCTTGCGCTTTAAAAGAAGATTTTCAAGAAGTAAAATTTCTGCACAAGAAAAAAACGAAGCAATGAAATATTCGAACTGTTTCGTCATCAAACACCAAAGAATGAGTAAGAAGAAATTGACAAATCTTTCAATCTTACGCACAAGCAAATTTGTGACTCAAAGTAGTTTTTTGTTTTACTTCATATGCAGTGAATGTTTAAAAAATAGAAATCTTCCGGGTTTTCATTGGATCATCAGACGCGGTGCTAAAAAGCAAAATTCAGTGGTACAATATTATTTTTCATGCATTGTTTTAATTGCAACAAGTATTTGTTAAACTGTTTAAATGCATGCAATATTGTCCGTTAGCTATGTTAACAAATTTCATGAACTTTGTTTAAATAGGATTTCAGATTGAGATCCTTGATCTTTGAACTAATTTGATCACGTTTCTCCTTCCAAAACTTCTTCTATTAGAATATTTTTGGCGTTTCTTTAAGACTC
>NIVC01001356.1:102500-200000 GCA_002269645.1 Macrostomum lignano
TAATATCGACTGTAAACTGACCAACACACTGAATAATATTGCAAACCGCCCTAGGAAACCAAGTTAACCTGGACTAAGCTAGTTGTTGGGCGTTGTCTCTTTTTTCAAATGTTAAATATCGATTTTTAACTGCATGGTTTTATATTCATGAGCCTTAACCCCTGCCCATTTTCTTGGCAGCAGTTTAGCACTGTCAAGCTAATGACTATACTTACTACTACTTTGTTAATTAGACTAAAACGCTACGTCTGAAAAAGCATATCAGAATCTGGCGTTACACATAGGGCTACTCTATACAGATCAAGACTGCTCGATCAGAATTTCTAAGCTATATGCTCTCCTCTCTCGCCTCCAAGAGAGAGGGAAGTGGACGGAGGCGCACACACAGTTGGTGGCAGACTTGACTGGCGTGTTCGTGTTGCCCTGAGAGAATTCCTCTGGACAAGACAGGCAGAGAAGGGAAGAGAGGAAGCGAGAGAGACGGGAAGACACGGCGCGACATGGCGAGAGAGAGAGAGAGAGAGAGGAGAGAGAGACTCACGAGTTGGCAGAAAATGAAGAGAAATCCTTTACTGATCGGGATGCTGGACTTGACTTTTTATCCTGTGAGGCCTACCCATTATAACGTATGTATCTACTGCTGGTAATTTATAATCTCGTAATAAACTATTCATAAAACTGGATACTCTGTTTAAGATTTCGTGTCGAATTCGAAAGTGTGATGAAATGGGCTTGTTGTGAACATGTCATAAAATAGTGTTTTAATTGCAGATCTGAATGGAACTTTGCATGGAGACGCGCCAGTAGTGGAAGACTAAAGAGAATTTACGAGTCGTAAATTAAAAGGACAGAAAAAACACCCTTAGACTGGGGATCGCTGTTTACTCGTACTGAGCTTGGTGAAAGATAGGTTAGGGAAATGTACATTATATGGACAGAGAGCTAGAGACGCTTGTAGTTGGGGTCGCTGATTATAAAGCTTGGTGAGGGATAGGCTAGGGAAATGTACATTATATGGACAGAGAGCTAGAGACGCTTGTAGTTGGGGTCGCTGATTATAAAGCTTGGTGAGGGATAGGCTAGGGAAATGTACATTATATGGACAGAGAGCTAGAGACGCTTGTAGTTGGGGTCGCTGATTATAAAGCTTGGTGAGGGATAGGCTAGGGAAATGTACATTATATGGACAGAGAGCTAGAGACGCTTGTAGTTGGGGTCGCTGATTATAAAGCTTGGTGAGGGATAGGCTAGGGAAATGTACATTAAATGGACAGAGAGAGACGCTTGGAGTTGGGGTCGCTGATTATAAATATAAAGCTTGGTGAAGGATAGGCTAGGGAAATGTACATTGTAGGGATAGAGAGAGACGCTTTGAGTTGGGGTCGCTGATTATAAATATAAAGCTTGGTGAAGGATAGGCTAGGGAAATGTACATTGTAGGGATAGAGAGAGACGCTTTGAGTTGGGGTCGCTGATTATAAATATAAAGCTTGGTGAAGGATAGGCTAGGGAAATTTACATTGTAGGAACAGAGAGAGACGCTTTGAGTTGGGGTCGCTGATTATAAATATAAAGCTTGGTGAAGGATAGGCTAGGGAAATGTACATTATAGGGACAGAGAGAGAGACGCTTGGAGTCGCTGCTTATAAAGTTGGAGGAATAGGCTAGGGAAATGTACATTCTTGTGATTACAGAGTCAGAATGGCACGCTGGAAATGGGGGCTGTTGTTTAATTGAAAATAGATTTGAAAGGAAATGTAGAAAAGCGTTTAACAAGACACCACGAGTGGTGGGTTCACTACTGTCTTGGAAAGAGAGCTTCGAAAAAAGGGCAGGTGAATGTACGCAGCAATGTACATAGCCAACGTACATGGCTTGTAAGTGATATAATAAGTGACTTTATCTTTAATTAGGTAATACGAACTAATAATACAAGCAAAAAGTACAAATCAAGCAACAGCCCCACCGCTCGCATATGAGCCACCGGTCGCATGGAATCAGTGTAGAATTCTTCAGCAACTACGTCGACATTTCGATTAGATCGATTATTCGGTAGCAACCAGCGTCGATAAACGAGCAGAACTGACCAGGCGATTATAATGATTCCGGCAAGAGTTCCAACTACAGCGCCGATTACCCACAGTCGTTGCGGGGAATTGTTTGCTGAAGCTTGGTAGACTGAAATTGTTTGTAAAAAAGTAAAAATTATTTTCTTTGGAATGTGAGACTAACAAGTGTTTATGCTGGTTACTACATGATGTTTTTATGTTTTTTATTGCCTATATTTGATCTGTCTGCTTTTATGTCTAGGGTATGATCCATGTCTGGTTTTTATGTCATTGTATGACTTATGTCTGGTTTTATGTCTATGGTATGACCTATGTCTGGTTTTATGTCTATGGTATGACCTATGTCTGGTTTTATGTCTATGGTATGACCTATGTCTGGTTTTATGTCTATGGTATGACCTATGTCTGGTTTTATGTCTATGGTATGACCTATGTCTGGTTTTATGTCTATGGTATGACCTATGTCTGGTTTTATGTCTATGGTAAATCAGACCAATAAATGACTGTGGTAGATCTATTAAGAAAATGAGTACGTTTTAACTTTTAGATGATAATTTTTTTCGAAGCCCAAATTTTCTTGAAAGTGCGTTTAGCAAGGTCGAAACACATTTTCAGATTTTTAGCACTAAAAGTCATGAATTACCGGTTGATTACCACCATGACACATGATAATCAACACAAACTTTAAAACTAATGTCTATTTAACCGAAATTGCCACCACAAAGTCTCAACATTGAGTCGTTTTTTATCATATTATTATACTTGACTTGTGAAAACTTTAAACAATGAATGAATTTTTTTTTAATCTTTTTTGCCATACTTACAGGTAGCAACCGTCTCAACCGGATATCCCAAGATTATCGGGGCCTTCTCCCTGACCGCTATCAGATTTTCCACGGCTTGCTGCACAGAGAAATACGATTCACCTTGCATGGCGTAGTAGACCAGCTCCACCTCGTCAGGTCTTCCTTCTACACGTTGAGTTGTTACTATCTGTTTTGTTGTAAGGTAAAACGATGGAAGTTGGATGGTTGATTTCTTACAGTGGGGTGTTGTCAGGGGTGTTGGCACCCTTTGGTGCTAGGATCCCTGGTGCTAAAGCCCTTGGTGCTAAAGCCCCTTGGTGCTAAAGCCCCTTGGTGCTAAAGCCCCTTGGTGCTAAAGCTCCTTGGTGCTAAAGCCCCTTGGTGCTAAAGCCCCTTGGTGCTAAAGCCCCTTGGTGCTAAAGCCCCTTGGTGCTAAAGCCCCTTGGTGCTAAAGCCCCTTGGTGCTAAAGCCCCTTGGTGCTAAAGCCCCTTGGTGCTAAAGCCCCTTGGTGCTAAAGCCCCTTGGTGCTAAAGCCCCTTGGTGCTAAAGCCCCTTGGTGCTAAAGCCCCTTGGTGCTAAAGCCCCTTGGTGCTAAAGCCCCTTGGTGCTAAAGCCCCTTGGTGCTAAAGCCCCTTGGTGCTAAAGCCCCTTGGTGCTAAAGCCCCTTGGTGCTAAAGCCCCTTGGTGCTAAAGCCCCTTGGTGCTAAAGCCCCTTGGTGCTAAAGCCCCTTGGTGCTAAAGCCCCTTGGTGCTAAAGCCCCTTGGTGCTAAAGCCCCTTGGTGCTAAAGCCCCTTGGTGCTAAAGCCCCTTGGTGCTAAAGCCCCTTGGTGCTAAAGCCCCTTGGTGCTAAAGCCCCTTGGTGCTAAAGCCCCTTGGTGCTAAAGCCCCTTGGTGCTAAAGCCCCTTGGTGCTAAAGCCCCTTGGTGCTAAAGCCCCTTGGTGCTAAAGCCCCTTGGTGCTAAAGCCCCTTGGTGCTAAAGCCCCTTGGTGCTAAAGCCCCTTGGTGCTAAAGCCCCTTGGTGCTAAAGCCCCTTGGTGCTAAAGCCCCTTGGTGCTAAAGCCCCTTGGTGCTAAAGCCCCTTGGTGCTAAAGCCCCTTGGTGCTAAAGCCCCTTGGTGCTAAAGCCCCTTGGTGCTAAAGCCCCTTGGTGCTAAAGCCCCTTGGTGCTAAAGCCCCTTGGTGCTAAAGACCCTCGGTGCCAAATCCCCTTGGTGTTAAAGCCCCCCCCCCTGGTGCTGGCACATTTCCCGACAGTTACCCAAAGTTTACCTGCAGCTGAACGGTCCCACTGCTGACGGACCGCCTTCGCCTTCTTCTACCAACCAGTGCGCTATTGCTGGCCTCGATCAGCAGGCTGAGCAGCCTGAATTCCATCAAGTTTCGCCAGGTGCAGCCATCAACAGCGACGCTTGCTGGCACGGCTGAGATCACTTCAATCGAAAAGTGCATTTTAGCTTCCAAAATAACTAAAATCGCTGTCATGAAACTGTAAATTGAAATGCTATTCTACTCACCCGTCAATAGCCAATACGGTGACAAATTCGGACTCAAGTTCAAGGCCGGAGAGCAAGCGACTGACGTTGTTGGCGTCGCTGTGGTGGCGATTGAAGATGCTGTAGTTGAAGTTGCAGCTCCAGTTGTAGCTGCAGTGCTGTATACCGACGTTGAAGCTGCAATTGACGTTGATGCAGTTGTTGTAGTAGTTGACGAAACACCAGAACTGCTGGTTGCTGTAGCACCGACTGTAGTTGTAGACGCGGACGTCAAAGGTGTGGTAGCTAAAAAGTTTGAGTTTAATTTGATGCCAAACATGAGAATTTTGAAGCGATGAAATTTGCAAAACACCATCAAACCTGAAGCGTGCATACGAGCGTAAAAAACGATTAAAGCTAATACGAAAGGAAAAACATCTTTTCATGCGCAATTTTCATACCAGTTCTCAAATTTTGAAGCCGAAGAAAAACCAACCACCCGATTATAACTTTCTTAATTTTTGGAAAACTACTTTTAATACCTGAAGATATTGGAACTCTTTTTGTTGAAGTTAAAGAAAACATAGTTGAAGATTGACCAGTTGTTAACATGCTGCTTGTTGTGGTCAATGCGGAAACTGTTGAAGCTACAGCTGTAGTTGGTATTGACGAAGCTGTGCTTCCAGTAGCAGTGGTTGTTGTTGCTGGAGCAGCTGTGCTTGCAGTAGCAGTGGTTGTTGTTGCTGGAGCGGCTGTGCTTGCAGTAGCAGTGGTTGTTGTTGCTGGAGCAGCTGTGCTTGCAGTAGCAGTGGTTGTTGTTGCTGGAGCAGCTGTGCTTGCAGTAGCAGTGTTTGTTGTTGCTGGAACAGCTGTGCTTGCAGTAGCAGTGATTGTTGTTGCTGGACCAGCTGTGCTTGCAGTAGCAGTGGTGGTTGTTGCTGGAGCAGCTGTGCTTGCAGTAGCAGTGGTTGCTGGTGCTGGAGTCGCAGTTGTTGTTGTTGTTGGAGCAGCTGTGCTTGCAGTAGCAGTGGTTGTTGGTGCTGGAGTCGCAGTGGTTGTTGTTGCTGGAGCAGCTGTGCTTGCAGTAGCAGTGGTTGCTGTTGCTGGAGCAGCTGTGCTTGCAGTAGCAGTGGTGGTTGTTGCTGGAGCAGCTGTGCTTGCAGTAGCAGTGGTTGCTGTTGCTGGAGCAGCTGTGCTTGCAGTAGCAGTGGTTGTTGTTGCTGGAGCGGCTGTGCTTGCAGTAGCAGTGTTTGTTGTTGCTGGAACAGCTGTGCTTGCAGTAGCAGTGATTGTTGTTGCTGGAGCAGCTGTGCTTGCAGTAGCAGTGGTGGTTGTTGCTGGAGCAGCTGTGCTTGCAGTAGCAGTGGTTGCTGGTGCTGGAGTCGCAGTTGTTGTTGTTGTTGGAGCAGCTGTGCTTGCAGTAGCAGTGGTTGTTGGTGCTGGAGTCGCAGTGGTTGTTGTTGCTGGAGCAGCTGTGCTTGCAGTAGCAGTGGTTGCTGTTGCTGGAGCAGCTGTGCTTGCAGTAGCAGTGGTGGTTGTTGCTGGAGCAGCTGTGCTTGCAGTAGCAGTGGTTGCTGTTGCTGGAGCAGCTGTGCTTGCTGTAGCAGTGATTGTTGTTGCTGGAGCAGCTGTGCTTTCAGTAGCAGCCGTTGTTGTTGCTGGAGCAGCTGTGCTTGCAGTAGCAGTGGTTGTTGTTGCTGGAGCAGCTGTGCTTGCAGTAGCAGTGGTTGTTGTTGCTGGAGCAGCTGTGCTTGCAGTAGCAGTGGTTGTTGTTGCTGGAGCGGCTGTGCTTGCAGTAGCAGTGTTTGTTGTTGCTGGAACAGCTGTGCTTGCAGTAGCAGTGATTGTTGTTGCTGGAGCAGCTGTGCTTGCAGTAGCAGTGGTGGTTGTTGCTGGAGCAGCTGTGCTTGCAGTAGCAGTGGTTGCTGGTGCTGGAGTCGCAGTTGTTGTTGTTGTTGGAGCAGCTGTGCTTGCAGTAGCAGTGGTTGTTGGTGCTGGAGTCGCAGTGGTTGTTGTTGCTGGAGCAGCTGTGCTTGCAGTAGCAGTGGTTGCTGTTGCTGGAGCAGCTGTGCTTGCAGTAGCAGTGGTGGTTGTTGCTGGAGCAGCTGTGCTTGCAGTAGCAGTGGTTGCTGTTGCTGGAGCAGCTGTGCTTGCTGTAGCAGTGATTGTTGTTGCTGGAGCAGCTGTGCTTTCAGTAGCAGCCGTTGTTGTTGCTGGAGCAGCTGTGCTTGCAGTAGCAGTGGTTGTTGTTGCTGGAGCAGCTGTGCTTGCAGTAGCAGTGGTTGTTGTTGCTGGAGCAGCTGTGCTTGCAGTAGCAGTGGTTGTTGTTGCTGGAGCGGCTGTGCTTGCAGTAGCAGTGTTTGTTGTTGCTGGAACAGCTGTGCTTGCAGTAGCAGTGATTGTTGTTGCTGGAGCAGCTGTGCTTGCAGTAGCAGTGGTGGTTGTTGCTGGAGCAGCTGTGCTTGCAGTAGCAGTGGTTGCTGGTGCTGGAGTCGCAGTTGTTGTTGTTGTTGGAGCAGCTGTGCTTGCAGTAGCAGTGGTTGTTGGTGCTGGAGTCGCAGTGGTTGTTGTTGCTGGAGCAGCTGTGCTTGCAGTAGCAGTGGTTGCTGTTGCTGGAGCAGCTGTGCTTGCAGTAGCAGTGGTGGTTGTTGCTGGAGCAGCTGTGCTTGCAGTAGCAGTGGTTGCTGTTGCTGGAGCAGCTGTGCTTGCTGTAGCAGTGATTGTTGTTGCTGGAGCAGCTGTGCTTTCAGTAGCAGCCGTTGTTGTTGCTGGAGCGGCTGTGCTTGCAGTAGCAGTGGTTGCTGTTGCTGGAGCAGCTGTGCTTGCAGTAGCAGTGGTTGTTGTTGCTGGAGCAGCTGTGCTTGCTGTAGCAGTGGTTGTTGGTGCTGGAGTCGCAGTTGTTGTTGTTGTTGGAGCAGTTGTGCTTGCCGTAGCAGTGGTGGTTGTTGCTGGAGCAGTGGGGCTTGCAGTAGCAGTGATGGTTGTTGCTGGAGCAGCTGTGCTTGCAGTAGCAGTGGTTGTTGTTGCTGGAGCAGCTGTGCTTGCAGTAGCAGTGGTTGTTGTTGCTGGAGCAGCTGTGCTTGCAGTAGCAGTGGTTGTTATTGCTGGAGCAGCTGTGCTTGCTGTAGCAGTGGTTGTTGGTGCTGGAGTCGCAGTTGTTGTTGTTGTTGGAGCAGTTGTGCTTGCCGTAGCAGTGGTGGTTGTTGCTGGAGCAGTGGGGCTTGCAGTAGCAGTGATGGTTGTTGCTGGAGCAGCTGTGCTTGCAGTAGCAGTGGTTGTTGTTGCTGGAGCAGCTGTGCTTGCAGTAGCAGTGGTTGTTGTTGCTGGAGCAGCTGTGCTTGCAGTAGCAGTGATTGTTGTTGTTGGAGCAGCTGTGCTTGCAGTAGCAGTGGTTGTTGTTGCTGGAGCAGCTGTGCTTGCAGTAGCCGTGGTTGTTGTTGCTGGAGCAGTGGGGCTTGCAGTAGCAGTGGTTGTTGTTGCTGGAGCAGCTGTGCTTGCTGTAGCAGTGGTTGTTGGTGCTGGAGTCGCAGTTGTTGTTGTTGTTGGAGCAGTTGTGCTTGCCGTAGCAGTGGTGGTTGTTGCTGGAGCAGTGGGGCTTGCAGTAGCAGTGGTTGTTGTTGCTGGAGCAGCTGTGCTTGCAGTAGCAGTGGTTGTTGTTGCTGGAGCAGCTGTGCTTGCAGTAGCCGTGGTTGTTGTTGCTGGAGCAGTGGGGCTTGCAGTAGCAGTGGTTGTTGTTGCTGGAGCAGCTGTGCTTGCTGTAGCAGTGGTTGTTGGTGCTGGAGTCGCAGTTGTTGTTGTTGTTGGAGCAGTTGTGCTTGCCGTAGCAGTGGTGGTTGTTGCTGGAGCAGTGGGGCTTGCAGTAGCAGTGGTTGTTGTTGCTGGAGCAGCTGTGCTTGCAGTAGCAGTGGTTGTTGTTGCTGGAGTCGCAGTTGTTGTTGTTGCTGGAGCAGCTGTGCTTGCAGTAGCAGTGGTTGTTGTTGCTGGAGCAGCTGTGCTTGCAGTAGCAGTGGTTGCTGTTGCTGGAGCAGCTGTGCTTGCAGTAGCAGTGGTTGCTGCTGCTGGAGCAGCTGTGCTTGCAGTAGCAGTGTTTGTTGTTGCTGGAGCAGCTGTGCTTGCAGTAGCAGTGGTTGTTGTTGCTGGAGCAGCTGTGCTTGCTGTAGCAGTGGTTGTTGGTGCTGGAGTCGCAGTTGTTGTTGTTGTTGGAGCAGTTGTGCTAGCCGTAGCAGTGGTGGTTGTTGCTGGAGCAGTGGGGCTTTCAGTAGCAGTGATGGTTGTTGCTGGAGCAGCTGTGCTTGCAGTAGCAGTGGTTGTTGTTGCTGGAGCAGCTGTGCTTGCAGTAGCAGTGGTTGTTGTTGCTGGAGCAGCTGTGCTTCCAGTAGCAGTGGTTGTTGTTGCTGGAGCAGTGGGGCTTGCAGTAGCAGTGGTTGTTGTTGCTGGAGCAGCTGTGCTTGCTGTAGCAGTGGTTGTTGGTGCTGGAGTCGCAGTTGTTGTTGTTGTTGGAGCAGTTGTGCTTGCCGTAGCAGTGGTGGTTGTTGCTGGAGCAGTAGGGCTTGCAGTAGCAGTGGTTGTTGTTGCTGGAGCAGCTGTGCTTGCAGTAGCAGTGGTTGTTGTTGCTGGAGTCGCAGTTGTTGTTGTTGCTGGAGCAGCTGTGCTTGCAGTAGCAGTGGTTGTTGTTGCTGGAGCAGCTGTGCTTGCAGTAGCAGTGGTTGTTGGTGCTAAAGTCGCAGTTGTTAATGTTGCTGGAGCAGCTGTGCTTGCAGTAGCAGTGGTTGTTGTTGCTGGAGCAGTGGGGCTTGCAGTAGCAGTGATTGTTGTTGCTGGAGCAGCTGTGCTTGCAGTAGCAGTGGTGATTGTTGCTGGAGCAGCTGTGCTTGCAGTAGCAGTGGTTGCTGGTGCTGGAGTCGCAGTTGTTGTTGTTGTTGGAGCAGCTGTGCTTGCAGTAGCAGTGGTTGTTGGTGCTGGAGTCGCAGTGGTTGTTGTTGCTGGAGCAGCTGTGCTTGCAGTAGCAGTGGTTGCTGTTGCTGGAGCAGCTGTGCTTGCAGTAGCAGTGGTGGTTGTTGCTGGAGCAGCTGTGCTTGCAGTAGCAGTGGTTGCTGTTGCTGGAGCAGCTGTGCTTGCTGTAGCAGTGATTGTTGTTGCTGGAGCATCTGTGCTTTCAGTAGCAGCCGTTGTTGTTGCTGGAGCAGCTGTGCTTGCAGTAGCAGTGGTTGCTGTTGCTGGAGCAGCTGTGCTTGCAGTAGCAGTGGTTGTTGTTGCTGGAGCAGCTGTGCTTGCTGTAGCAGTGGTTGTTGGTGCTGGAGTCGCAGTTGTTGTTGTTGTTGGAGCAGTTGTGCTTGCCGTAGCAGTGGTGGTTGTTGCTGGAGCAGTGGGGCTTGCAGTAGCAGTGATGGTTGTTGCTGGAGCAGCTGTGCTTGCAGTAGCAGTGGTTGTTCTTGCTGGAGCAGCTGTGCTTGCAGTAGCAGTGGTTGTTGTTGCTGGAGCAGCTGTGCTTGCAGTAGCAGTGGTTGTTATTGCTGGAGCAGCTGTGCTTGCTGTAGCAGTGGTTGTTGGTGCTGGAGTCGCAGTTGTTGTTGTTGTTGGAGCAGTTGTGCTTGCCGTAGCAGTGGTGGTTGTTGCTGGAGCAGTGGGGCTTGCAGTAGCAGTGATGGTTGTTGCTGGAGCAGCTGTGCTTGCAGTAGCAGTGGTTGTTGTTGCTGGAGCAGCTGTGCTTGCAGTAGCAGTGGTTGTTGTTGCTGGAGCAGCTGTGCTTGCAGTAGCAGTGATTGTTGTTGTTGGAGCAGCTGTGCTTGCAGTAGCAGTGGTTGTTGTTGCTGGAGCAGCTGTGCTTGCAGTAGCCGTGGTTGTTGTTGCTGGAGCAGTGGGGCTTGCAGTAGCAGTGGTTGTTGTTGCTGGAGCAGCTGTGCTTGCTGTAGCAGTGGTTGTTGGTGCTGGAGTCGCAGTTGTTGTTGTTGTTGGAGCAGTTGTGCTTGCCGTAGCAGTGGTGGTTGTTGCTGGAGCAGTGGGGCTTGCAGTAGCAGTGGTTGTTGTTGCTGGAGCAGCTGTGCTTGCAGTAGCAGTGGTTGTTGTTGCTGGAGTCGCAGTTGTTGTTGTTGCTGGAGCAGCTGTGCTTGCAGTAGCAGTGGTTGTTGTTGCTGGACCAGCTGTGCTTGCAGTAGCAGTGGTTGCTGTTGCTGGAGCAGCTGTGCTTGCAGTAGCAGTGGTTGCTGCTGCTGGAGCAGCTGTGCTTGCAGTAGCAGTGTTTGTTGTTGCTGGAGCAGCTGTGCTTGCAGTAGCAGTGGTTGTTGTTGCTGGAGCAGCTGTGCTTGCAGTAGCAGTGGTTGTTGGTGCTGGAGTCGCAGTTGTTGTTGTTGTTGGAGCAGTTGTGCTAGCCGTAGCAGTGGTGGTTGTTGCTGGAGCAGTGGGGCTTGCAGTAGCAGTGATGGTTGTTGCTGGAGCAGCTGTGCTTGCAGTAGCAGTGGTTGTTGTTGCTGGAGCAGCTGTGCCTGCAGTAGCAGTGGTTGTTGTTGCTGGAGCAGCTGTGCTTGCAGTAGCAGTGGTTGTTGTTGCTGGAGCAGCTGTGCTTGCAGTAGCAGTGGTTGTTGTTGCTGGAGCAGCTGTGCTTCCAGTAGCAGTGGTTGTTGTTGCTGGAGCAGTGGGGCTTGCAGTAGCAGTGGTTGTTGTTGCTGGAGCAGCTGTGCTTGCTGTAGCAGTGGTTGTTGGTGCTGGAGTCGCAGTTGTTGTTGTTGTTGGAGCAGTTGTGCTTGCCGTAGCAGTGGTGGTTGTTGCTGGAGCAGTAGGGCTTGCAGTAGCAGTGGTTGTTGTTGCTGGAGCAGCTGTGCTTGCAGTAGCAGTGGTTGTTGTTGCTGGAGTCGCAGTTGTTGTTGTTGCTGGAGCAGCTGTGCTTGCAGTAGCAGTGGTTGTTGTTGCTGGAGCAGCTGTGCTTGCAGTAGCAGTGGTTGTTGGTGCTAAAGTCGCAGTTGTTAATGTTGCTGGAGCAGCTGTGCTTGCAGTAGCAGTGGTTGTTGTTGCTGGAGCAGTGGGGCTTGCAGTAGCAGTGGTTGTTGTTGCTGGAGCAGCTGTGCTTGCAGTAGCAGTGGTTGCTGTTGCTGGAGCAGCTGTGCTTGCAGTAGCAGTGGTTGTTGTTGCTGGAGCAGCTGTGCTTGCTGTAGCAGTGGTTGTTGGTGCTGGAGTCGCAGTTGTTGTTGTTGTTGGAGCAGTTGTGCTTGCCGTAGCAGTGGTGGTTGTTGCTGGAGCAGTGGGGCTTGCAGTAGCAGCGATGGTTGTTGCTGGAGCAGCTGTGCTTGCAGTAGCAGTGGTTGTTCTTGCTGGAGCAGCTGTGCTTGCAGTAGCAGTGGTTGTTGTTGCTGGAGCAGCTGTGCTTGCAGTAGCAGTGGTTGTTATTGCTGGAGCAGCTGTGCTTGCTGTAGCAGTGGTTGTTGGTGCTGGAGTCGCAGTTGTTGTTGTTGTTGGAGCAGTTGTGCTTGCCGTAGCAGTGGTGGTTGTTGCTGGAGCAGTGGGGCTTGCAGTAGCAGCGATGGTTGTTGCTGGAGCAGCTGTGCTTGCAGTAGCAGTGGTTGTTGTTGCTGGAGCAGCTGTGCTTGCAGTAGCAGTGGTTGTTCTTGCTGGAGCAGCTGTGCTTGCAGTAGCAGTGATTGTTGTTGTTGGAGCAGCTGTGCTTGCAGTAGCAGTGGTTGTTGTTGCTGGAGCAGCTGTGCTTGCAGTAGCCGTGGTTGTTGTTGCTGGAGCAGCTGTGCTTCCAGTAGCAGTGGTTGTTGTTGCTGGAGCAGCTGTGCTTGCTGTAGCAGTGGTTGTTGGTGCTGGAGTCGCAGTTGTTGTAGTTGTTGGAGCAGTTGTGCTTGCCGTAGCAGTGGTGGTTGTTGCTGGAGCAGTGGGGCTTGCAGTAGCAGTGATGGTTGTTGCTGGAGCAGCTGTGCTTGCAGTAGCAGTGGTTGTTCTTGCTGGAGCAGCTGTGCTTGCAGTAGCAGTGGTTGTTGTTGCTGGAGCAGCTGTGCTTGCAGTAGCAGTGGTTGTTATTGCTGGAGCAGCTGTGCTTGCTGTAGCAGTGGTTGTTGGTGCTGGAGTCGCAGTTGTTGTTGTTGTTGGAGCAGTTGTGCTTGCCGTAGCAGTGGTGGTTGTTGCTGGAGCAGTGGGGCTTGCAGTAGCAGTGATGGTTGTTGCTGGAGCAGCTGTGCTTGCAGTAGCAGTGGTTGTTGTTTCTGGAGCAGCTGTGCTTGCAGTAGCAGTGATTGTTGTTGCTGGAGCAGCTGTGCTTGCAGTAGCAGTGGTTGTTGTTGCTGGAGCAGCTGTGCTTGCAGTAGCAGTGGTTGTTGTTGCTGGAGCAGTGGGGCTTGCAGTAGCAGTGGTTGTTGTTGCTGGAGCAGCTGTGCTTGCTGTAGCAGTGGTTGTTGGTGCTGGAGTCGCAGTTGTTGTTGTTGTTGGAGCAGTTGTGCTTGCCGTAGCAGTGGTGGTTGTTGCTGGAGCAGTGGGGCTTGCAGTAGCAGTGGTTGTTGTTGCTGGAGCAGCTGTGCTTGCAGTAGCAGTGGTTGTTGTTGCTGGAGTCGCAGTTGTTGTTGTTGCTGGAGCAGCTGTGCTTGCAGTAGCAGTGGTTGTTGTTGCTGGACCAGCTGTGCTTGCAGTAGCAGTGGTTGCTGTTGCTGGAGCAGCTGTGCTTGCAGTAGCAGTGGTTGCTGCTGCTGGAGCAGCTGTGCTTGCAGTAGCAGTGTTTGTTGTTGCTGGAGCAGCTGTGCTTGCAGTAGCAGTGGTTGTTGTTGCTGGAGCAGCTGTGCTTGCTGTAGCAGTGGTTGTTGGTGCTGGAGTCGCAGTTGTTGTCGTTGTTGGAGCAGTTGTGCTAGCCGTAGCAGTGGTGGTTGTTGCTGGAGCAGTGGGGCTTTCAGTAGCAGTGATGGTTGTTGCTGGAGCAGCTGTGCTTGCAGTAGCAGTGGTTGTTGTTGCTGGAGCAGCTGTGCTTGCAGTAGCAGTGGTTGTTGTTGCTGGAGCAGCTGTGCTTGCAGTAGCAGTGGTTGTTGTTGCTGGAGCAGCTGTGCTTGCAGTAGCAGTGGTTGTTGTTGCTGGAGCAGCTGTGCTTCCAGTAGCAGTGGTTGTTGTTGCTGGAGCAGTGGGGCTTGCAGTAGCAGTGGTTGTTGTTGCTGGAGCAGCTGTGCTTGCTGTAGCAGTGGTTGTTGGTGCTGGAGTCGCAGTTGTTGTTGTTGTTGGAGCAGTTGTGCTTGCCGTAGCAGTGGTGGTTGTTGCTGGAGCAGTAGGGCTTGCAGTAGCAGTGGTGGTTGTTGCTGGAGCAGCTGTGCTTGCAGTAGCAGTGGTTGTTGTTGCTGGAGCAGCTGTGCTTGCAGTAGCAGTGGTTGTTGTTGCTGGAGCAGCTGTGCTTGCAGTAGCAGTGGTTGTTGTTGCTGGAGTCGCAGTTGTTGTTGTTGCTGGAGCAGCTGTGCTTGCAGTAGCAGTGGTGGTTGTTGCTGGAGCAGTGGGGCTTGCAGTAGCAGTGATGGTTGTTGCTGGAGCAGCTGTGCTTGCTGTAGCAGTGGTTGTTGTTGCTGGAGCAGCTGTGCTTGCAGTAGCAGTGTTTGTTGTTGCTGGAGCAGCTGTGCTTCCAGTAGCAGTGGTTGTTGTTGCTGGAGCAGCTGTGCTTCCAGTAGCAGTGGTTGTTGTTGCTGGAGCAGCTGTGCTTGCAGTAGCAGTGGTGGTTGTTGCTGGAGCAGTGGGGCTTGCAGTAGCAGTGATGGTTGTTGCTGGAGCAGCTGTGCTTGCAGTAGCAGTGGTTGTTGTTGCTGGAGCAGCTGTGCTTGCAGTAGCAGTGGTGGTTGTTGCTGGAGCAGTGGGGCTTGCAGTAGCAGTGATGGTTGTTGCTGGAGCAGCTGTGCTTGCAGTAGCAGTGGTTGTTGTTGCTGGAGCAGCTGTGCTTGCAGTAGCAGTGGTTGTTGTTGCTGGAGCAGCTGTGCTTGCAGTAGCAGTGGTTGTTGTTGCTGGAGCAGCTGTGCTTGCAGTAGCAGTGGTTGTTGTTGCTGGAGCAGTGGGGCTTGCAGTAGCAGTGGTTGTTGTTGCTGGAGCAGTGGGGCTTGCAGTAGCAGTGGTTGTTGTTGCTGGAGCAGCTGTGCTCGCTGATAGTGTTGCAGTAATTGACGTTATTGTTGTAGTTGTGGACATTATCGTAGCTACATTGGGAATAGGTGTAGTACTGTGGGCTGGAGTTGTCTCTAAGTTACCTTCAATCGTAGCTGTGCATAAATTATTTCAATTTTGGTAAATGATAATTATCGCTGATAGTATTGAATGGAGTTGAAAGTAGCTTTAAAACTGATAGTAATGCATACGTAATACAATTGCTAATGCTAAATGCCAACAAAGACAATGTTGCCTTAGTATTTGAAATACATTTGCCTTATCAAAGCTTTATTAGCTTTACAGTGGAAATGAATTCATAAAGATGTGCAGTAAGGTTTAGGACAATATTTATTTATTTTAAATGTTAATGGATATTTAAAATATAAAATATATGATACAAATGTATAAATACATTCTGTTTTTATAAAATTAAGGATGTTAAAATAGCTCAAATGTTGCACTCGAGTGCAAGGCAAGCATTGTTTTAAATAAAAAGGTAGCAAAAAGCCAATTTGATTGAAAACTGTTTTATATAATAATTTGCACTATTATTGTGTATGAAAACAAAAAAATAGATGTTTTAATGTAAGACATTTACAAAATCAGACTAGTTTGTGGTTTTTGTAATAAGTGTTTTAATTTTTTTAATTTATTAAACACTTAATTGTGGAATCTTTTTTGTGAATTTGTGCCTAAGAACAAAAACTCGACAATAACCCTTTCGCCAGCACTTACTTTGAGAACAGACATTCGGAACCAGTGCGGCGGCCCAAAATGTAAATAACAGCGAAATATACATTTGAAAACTCATCTCCGCTTGTCTAGTCGCTTTTTACTAGCATTGGTCACAGCTTCATGTTAAAAATCAGCGTTGTATTAATTGGTGCATGTAGCTTTTTAAACTTAAGTTATGGTCTTAAAAAGTAACGCTGTAGAATACTAGAAGCCACAGTACTAACGCATAATTTGAAAATGTTATTTGTACCACGAAAACTACAAAATCATTAGAAAAAGACTAAAACCAAAAAAGTAACTTTTTATTTTAAATATCTAAAGCAGAAGCTGACCAACGCAGATTAAACATCAAAATAGTGTTAAATTAGCAGTTTCAATTTGTTTTAAATAAAGAGTTCTAACGGTGTTTATTATAACAGTTTTATAATTTACATTACCACGCAGATGTCTGTATCCGATGCTCTTTAGTCCAACCTTACCGGACAGAGACGATGTTATATGTACATGTACATGTATGTTAGACCAGATAATTATTTAGTCACGAGCCTATACAAATCATTTTGTCACGATCCTAGGCAAAAAGACTGTCATAATGCGCATGCGGCTACGTTACCTTGTACAGAAAAGCTACTTTCTACATAATTGTATCAAGGACTACTAGCAGCATATACTGCTAGTGGTCCTTGAATTGTATACATGTAGTTTCTATCCGAGCTTCATACATTATATAATCAAAAATAATCCGAGAATCTAACTTGCATGTATGTGCGTCCGTTACTGAAATGATATGTTGGTAATTTTTAGGATGGGCTCACCCACACACCCACTTAATCGATCATTCACTCATTCGATCGCTATAACTTTTTTTGCTTATCACTAACGCGTGATCTTAGCTAATTTTAGACAATTTCTACTCAAATGCATGCGCCCCGCTTGTACATGTACATGTTGTACATTATTAATACGATTGCTTCATTATTTAAATCAAATTTTGGCAACCCCATCTTCTTGGCAGCGCATTTACATAATTCAGGGTTATAACTTCTTCTTTGGCTATAATAAAAAAGCAAATCTCTAGAGATGTTTTGCTGCTTTACCCTCGCAGCTTGGCCCATAAATTCACAGCAGCATCATTGAGGCAGCAGCGCGCGCGGCCGCCAAATTAATTGTTCGTGTGGAAGCTGCTGCTGAATGCCTGCTCCCGCTGAATGCCTGCCCCCGCCCCTGCCAAAGTCCGCGGGGCGGGGGCTGAAGGCGTGCGCAACTTTCCATTTTTTATTTCTTTATTACCATCCAAATTTATAAGGTTATTATAGGTTCAGGTCTACACACTGTATCTGCTTTGTGCCAGAAATCTTATTTGGAGATACATGTATTGTATTGTACACAGTAACCATATAGGTAAGAAATATAATAAACAATGAAATTACAATGTGAATATATATTCATTTTTTATTGCCTGTAGCAAGAGTGTATGCTTAATTGGTTAAAACAAAACAGAAATATATTTACTTACCTTAGTTATAATTACTAAGCTTTATTTTTATAATTACTGGGTTAATTTTCAACAACACGGTTACGCGTCATGATCTGTGTCGACTTGTTGGGGTTATAAAGTTTACGAGCGTAAATGCGGACATTTTAGAATGAAACTAAGGGTGAGATTAGGGACCTAAGGGTGAGATTAGGGACCTAAGGGTGAGATTAGGGACCTAAGGGTGAGATTAGGGACCTAAGGGTGAGATTAGGGACCTAAGGGTGAGATTAGGGACCTAAGGGTGAGATTAGGGACCTAAGGGTGAGATTAGGGACCTAAGGGTGAGATTAGGGACCTAAGGGTGAGATTAGGGACCTAAGGGTGAGATTAGGGACCTAAGGGTGAGATTAGGGACCTAAGGGTGAGATTAGGGACCTAAGGGTGAGATTAGGGACCTAAGGGTGAGATTAGGGACCTAAGGGTGAGATTAGAGAGCTAAGGGTGTGAGATTAAAAAACTGAGGGTAAGATTAGAGACCTAAGGGTGAGATTAAGAAACTAAGGGTGAGATTAGGAACCTAAGGGTGAGATTAAGAAACTAAGGGTGAGATTAGGAACCTAAGGGTGAGATTAAGAAACCATAAGATGAAAGACCTAAAGGTGAGATTAGGGATTAGGAACTCAAGAGCGAGACGGGGATCTGAAGGCGACAGTAGGGATCCAAGCCCATATTTAAGGATAAGAGCATGGATATTCTTGAGCTAAAAATTTTCCATGAATCATTGCGAATTTTAGGAATCGAGCAGACTGAAAAAAGCAAACTAATTATCACACCCGGATTATAGATTTTGTAGCCTATAATTTTAAACGGACTGCAACTTTGCAGCAATCCTTGAAATACTCTTTTAGAGACAAAACCTATGGACGCTGGGTAAAATTATTAGTTTGGACAAGATCTGCATAGAGGTTTGATAGATTACTTTTAAATAATTAGGGCTACTCTCTGCGCTTAGAGCAGCTGCTGCAAGAAGACGACTTTCTTCACGCGTATAAGTGTCGCTCCAGGCATAAGCTATACATATAGGTCATTATAGCAGCTGTGAGTTCATGGCTTTCAGGTGTGTCATAGCTTCCATGTGGGTCATAGCTTCCATGTGGATCATAGCTTCCATGTGGATCATAGCTTCCATGTGGGTCATAGCTTCCATGTGGGTCATAGCTTCCATGTGGATCATAGCTTCCATGTGGATCATAGCTTCCATGTGGATCATAGCTTCCATGTGGATCATAGCTTAGCTTCCATGTGGATCATAGCTTCCATGTGGGTCATAGCTTCCATGTGGATCATAGCTTCCATGTGGGTCATAGCTTCCATGTGGATCATAGCTTCCATGTGGATCATAGCTTCCATGTGGATCATAGCTTAGCTTCCATGTGGATCATAGCTTCCATGTGGGTCATAGCTTCCATGTGGATCATAGCTTCCATGTGGATCATAGCTTCCATGTGGATCATAGCTTAGCTTCCATGTGGATCATAGCTTCCATGTGGGTCATAGCTTCCATGTGGATCATAGCTTCCATGTGGATCATAGCTTCCATGTGGATCATAGCTTCCATGTGGATCATAGCTTCCATGTGGATCATAGCTTCCATGTGGATCATAGCTTCCATGTGGATCATAGCTTCCATGTGGATCATAGCTTCCATTTGGGTCATAACTTCCATGTGGATCATAGCTTCCATTTGGGCCATAGCTTCCATGTAGGTCATAACTTCCATGTGGGCCATAGCTTCCATGGTGGTCATAACTTCCATGTGGGTCATAGCTTCCATGTGGATCATAGCTTCCATGTGGGTCATGGCTTCCATGTGGATCATAGCTTCCATGTGGGTCATGGCTTCATTTGAGTCATCGCAAACGTCCGTTTGGGTCATTACTTATACATGTATCGTGATATTGTGTGTAAAGCATGGCTGGCCTTATAGTTCGCGGTAAATATCAAAGGAAGAAAGTGCAAGTTTGTGCGTCGGTGAAGGACTACCAAGTCTATAGCAGATCAATTTTAATTTTCATCCAACAAAAACTGTTTTTTCAAACAGCACTGGATGCTGGGAAGATTCAGCGGATTATGGCTCTGGCTTATTGTTCGTCACTTTGGACTTGGGGTCCAGCTGATTAAAGAGTTTGTTATACGGATAAAATATTTCTGAACCTTATTTACGCTGAGCGAGATTAAATATACGTATCATATAGGATAGTGAGATCAAAATAACCTTGGAATAAGATTTGAGGTCTTTGAAGCGAGATAATATATATTTGATAAGATATATCTAGATAAGATATATTTGGAGTTGATTAGACATCTTTGAGATGAGATAGGATGTCTTGAAATGAGATTAGAGATATTTGTAGCGGATTAGAAGTCTGGAACTGATATTAGAAGTATTGTAGTGAGATTAGAAATATGAAAATGAGATCGAAGATCTGGAATAAGATTAGATATCTTTGTAGTGAGATTAGAGGAGTGAAAATGAGATAGAAGATCTGGAATAAGATTAGATATCTTTGTAGTGAGATTAGAGGAGTGAAAATTAGATAGAAGATCTGGAATGAGATTAGATATCTTTGTAGTGAGATTAGAAGAGTGAAAATGAGATAGAAGATCTGGAATGAGATTAGATATCTTTGTAGTGAGATTAGAGGAGTGAAAATGTGATAGAAGATCTGGAATGAGATTAGATATCTTTGTAGTGAGATTAGAAGAGTGAAATGAGATAGAAGGTCTGGAATGAGATCAGATATCAATTTGTAGTGAGATTAGAGGAGTGAAAATGAGATAGAAGATCTGGAATTAGATTAAATATCAATTTGTAGTGAAATTAGAAGTATGAAAATGAGATCGAAGATCTGAAATGAGATTAGATATCTTTATAGTGAGATTAGAAGAGTGAAAATGAGATCGAAGATCTGGAATGAGATTAGATATCTTTGTAGTGAGATTAGAAGAGTGAAAATGAGATAGAAGGTCTAGAAGAGATTAGACATCTTTGTAGTGAGATTAGAAGAGTAAAAATGAGATAGAAGGTCTGGAATGAGATCAGATATCTTTGTAGTGAGATTAGAAGAGTAAAAATGAGATAAAAGATCTGGAATGAGATTAGATATCTTTGTAGTGAGATTAGAAGAGTGAAAATTAGATAGAAGGTCTGGAATGAGATTAGATATCTTTGTAGTGAGATTAGAAGAGTGAAAATTAGATAGAAGGTCTAGAAGAGATTAGACATCTTTGTAGTGAGATTAGAAGAGTAAAAATGAGATAGAAGGTCTGGAATGAGATTAGATATCTTTGTAGTGAGATTAGAAGAGTGAAAATTAGATAGAAGGTCTGGAATGAGATTAGATATCTTTGTAGTGAGATTAGAAGAGTGAAAATGAGATTAGAGATTTCAGAATAAGAATAGTTATCTTCGGGAGCTAAGACGAAAACTATTAGAATGTTATAGATCCTGTCAGTGAGATCTAGAAAAGAGATTAGACTAACTGAGAATGTAGATTAGAGTGGCTAGTTATGAATAGATGCTAGGAAGGTTGAAAATTCCAGTCTTGTCAAAAATCTCAAGATCGTCCATTCCAGTTCGAATTCGCAAGCGCTGAATGAATTGCTGCAGTCTTAATTAACCAGCGTACATGTAAGTTTAGTTTCTTCACGTTTTTTTACCGAATTGTTTCAATTGGACCAATGAGAAGCGAGTGGGCTGGGGTTGCGTCTGCTCCCTTCTCTCTCTGTCCCTCTATTTCTTACCTTACCCTTACTGATTTATAAGCATTTGCAAGTAGCGAACCGACCGGTCCCAACACGACTGGCAGGGCCCGAAGTTACCACCAAAAGCTTTACTTATAACACAACTAGCTGGAATTCCCGCAGCAACCAACCAGAGACAAGCGGGACCTGCAGTCATCCACCCTCGGGAAACCTATTGAAAACTGTACAGTTAAGCGCACGTAAGGTGATTTTCTCTGTTTATCTAAGGCCAACCACTGCCAACACGAAGGACTAAGTTGACTCCTCTGCTCCCCAGCCGGCCAACCAGACCTGCGCCCCCCCCCCCACTAAAATCCCTTTCCAGGTCCTAAAAAAGATTTTGACAAGGCATTTAGGTTTAGTTATAGATACTTCCCAGTACCAGTCTGCAGACAGAAAAACAGAACAACGAATTGTTAAAAGAAACGGAGGATCAAAGTTAAAGTTGACGGGCCAGCTTTAAAACTAAAAAGGTAAGATGATTGATTTTCAACTGCTTTCGTCTATCCATCTATCTATCTATCTATCTATCTATCTATCTATCTATCTATCTATCTATCTATCTATCTATCTATCTATCTATCTATCTATCTATCTATCTATCTATCTATCTATCTATCTATCTATCTATCTATCTATCTATCTATCTATCTATCTATCTATCTATCTATCTATCTATCTATCTATCTATCCATCTATCCATCTATCTATCTATCTATCCATCTATCTATCTATCTATCTATCTATCTATCTATCTATCTATCTATCTATCTATCTATCTATCTATCTATCTATCTGTCTATCTATCTATCTATCATCTATCCGGGATGCTTGTCTTATAATCTTTAATCCAGTCTTGTCGTCTGAGATTGTGAATCGACCAAATCTTCTTAGCCGCCTCCTGAATTAATAAAAATCTGAATTAGAGACAGTCGTGGCGACACAGAAAAAATTTGCATTTGTTGAATCAGCTGAGCACACAGCTCAGGGCCACGAGCGACGCGTGGACTAAGACAAGTTGGAGACAGTTAAACTAAGAATGTCTACAGCACTAAATTATGAGATTTCCCAGGAAAGGAGAGATTTCCCAGGAAATTATGAAGTACTGAGATTTTCTAGGAAAAAATATTTTGGATGCCTTTTTTGCTCATTTGCGCAAACTTGGTCACTTATACAACTTTCTGTGAATTTTCTTCACAATTTTTATTCAATGATAAAATTATTTTAAATATTTGTTAGCGTCTTTCTAGGCGCCCATCTGACACAAAAGAATGGATTGCTAATCTATAGAATGGATTGCTAATCTATAGAATGGATTGCTAATCTATAGAATGGATTGCTAATCTATAGAATGGATTGCTAATCTATAGAATGGATTGCTAATCTATAGAATGGATTGCTAATCTATAGAATGGATTGCTAATCTATAGAATGGATTGCTAATCTATAGAATGGATTGCTAATCTATAGAATGGATTGCTAATCTATAGAATGGATTGCTAATCTATAGACTGGATTGCTAATCTATAGACTGGATTGCTAATCTATAGAATGGATTGCTAGTCTATAGAATGGATTGCTAATCTGATGAAACCCAAAAGTAGCGCTCTCTTGACACTCAAATGTACTTAGAGAAACCGATTATTCCTTTTCAAAGCAGTCTTCAAAATTATCCAATTTTGTCTAAACCCGCAACAGACTGCCAAAAAAGACGTTAGTAAAGTATATGGCGTTTAAAAAGACCGCAGAAGGCCATATTACACAATACCAGCTATTATACGCAGTACATCTTATAAATGCTTGTAAGTCCGGAAAATTCAGACAAGCAGAAGCCGACCCCCCCCCCCTCCCAACTCTCTCACCTGCATGCTTCCTCTTTTTCCTTTCTGTCCCGATAGAAATTTCCTTTATAAAGCCAAACAGCTCGTGGAGATGGCGAGAAGGGGAGAGACAGAGAGGGAGGCAGGAAGAGTGGCCCTAGCTGCCGGCCCAGTGACTGTCACCTCACGTGTTGTTTTTCACAAGCCAACGGTGTGAAAATTGGTGTTGCAATTATAAAAAAATTCTATAATTAACAAGAAGAAACAGGCGCGCGTGACTCTCGCATCGCGAGCCTTGGTTCGATTCCACATGAATTTGGACTGTACATCCTGTTTGAGCGTGTGTACAGTATTGGCGCAATGAATGCGCAACACCCGGCCAGTATATCGCAAAAATGCCCACCTGAAAAATACGAAAGTATTATTAATTAGATGACGAGGCATTTCACCTTAATAGTACAGTTATTATTACTCCTGCCGTTCACTCAAAATTACGTTAATTTTTGCGGTTTCTTTTATAGGTAAGTCGCATGGCCATTGTAAATCGGGTGGGTTGCGCATGTACGTGCTGGCGTGCTTGATTCCGCCCAGGAGTCAGGAGTCAGCGTAATGTGCAGAATTGCCATCAGCATTTATTTATTTAGTAACGTAGATCCGTAAAATCTAAAATTTGAAACTCTGTCTCCAATCAGCATATGCGGTTTAGCAGCTGTTTCCAATAAATCATCTTTTTTGCTGGTTTGCGTTTCCATTTCTACGCCTAATTTGACCTTGTAATGCACTTTGCACAACTAGAACGCTTCTGTTCTGTCCGAATGGCCATATCTCTATACAATACCAATGCTTGTTGTGGAATTTAGAGCTTAGAAGGGCATGCATCATCCATGCATGGCTTAGAAGTTTTAGAAGCTTCGTGTATTTTATAAGCTGGATTTTTCCTCGGCTAAGCCCGATACTCGTGACTTCATTTGAACTTGGTAACGTCAGTAAGTTCGACAATTTATAAGCTCGATAACTTCATTAAGCTCGATAACTTCATTAAGCTCGGTATTTTATAAGCTTGATAACTCCATTAAGCTCGATATTTTATAAGCTTGATAACTTCATTAAGCTCGGTATTTTATAAGCTTGATAACTTCATTAAGCTCGATGTTTTATAAGCTTGATAACTTCATTAAGCTCGGTATTTTATAAGCTTGATAACTCCATTAAGCTCGATATTTTATAAGCTTGATAACTTCATTAAGCTCGGTATTTTATAAGCTTGATAACTCCATTAAGCTCGATATTTTATAAGCTTGATAACTTCATTAAGCTCGGTATTTTATAAGCTTGATAACTTCATTAAGCTCGATGTTTTATAAGCTTGATAACTTCATTAAGCTCGGTATTTTATAGTTCGATATTTCATCAAGCTCGATAGTTTATAAGCTCAATTATTTCATTAAGCTCGATAGTTCATCAAGCTCGATAGTTTATAAGCTCAATTATTTCATTAAGCTCAATAACTTCATTACGTTCGATAACCTCATTAAGCTCGATAGCTTCATTAAGCTCGATAACTTCATTAAACTCGATGTTTTATAAGCTCATTTTTTACTTAGCCCAAAGTTATACATAATTGAAGACGTCAAAAATTATTTCCCTTGAAATTGACAATTTTATAAATTTAAAAGTTGCTAAACTTTGTTTTTATGCACATTCGTTCTAGCCGCTAACTAGTTTAAGTTTCAAAACGCACATATATGCCCATAGCAAACCTTAATACACTACAGTAGCTATATAAGCCTTTTTGATTTGCACTAGAAATATAAATGCATACACACGTACATTTGTGCACAACTTTCAGATAAGGAAACTTCTTGAACATGTTATTACTTCCGTTGATAAGGGACTTTGAGAGTTTGCATTTAGAATTGCTCTTACTGCCCTTACCTATAGCAGCTAAATGTTTACATTGTCTACAGTTTGGGAAGAACGCTAGGAGGAACCAAATGTTTCTGACAGCTAGCGCTGACGTGGGTTTGAGTAGGGTACTCAGGAGTCAAGGTTCAGATAACGTAGCAAAGATAAATCACAAAACGCGAGCGAGTTCAGAGTCACCCCAGCCCACTCTGTTGACTTCCGAATTCAATCAGGTTAGTTAGCCGAGCTGTCACTTCTGAATCTTCCAAACTTCCTCAAACCTGTGGGAAAATTTGTTTGACTCCGTTGGGAAACCCTGACGTTACTGTAGGAGCTAGAATTGACTCATTTTATTGATTCAAGACTGGTTCTGTTCAAACACGATTGAGCTGCATTGCGTAGGAAAGTGATTGTTAAGCAACCAGATCAACATACTGGATTGCTAATCTATAGAATGGATTGCTAATCTATACAATGGATTGCTAATCTATAGAATGGATTGCTAATCTATAGAATGGATTGCTAATCTATAGAATGGATTGCTGATCTATAGAATGGATTGCTAATCTATAGAATGGATTGCTGATCTATAGAATGGATTGCTAATCTATAGAATGGATTGCTAATCTATGAAACAGATTGCTAATCTATAGAATGGATTGCTAATCTATACAATGGATTGCTAATCTATAGACTGGATTGCTAATCTATGAAACAGATTGCTAATCTATAGAATGGATTGCTAATCTATACAATGGATTGCTAATCTATACAATGGATTGCTAATCTATAGACTGGATTGCTAGATTACTGGATTGCTAATCCATTGCATATGTATAATACTGTAAAAGTCAAAGCTTCATTAGACGCAATCTTCATATTCCAATGAGATTATCCAAATTAACGAGCTCCGCAATAATGAGTAGATAAATGCAAAGTCACAAGCCTATTATAACTCCAGCAATAACTGAGCTTTTCAATTTCTAGTCAGGTTAAATGAGAACAGTTGATTTCCACTATCAAGGTCACACACACAGTCACTTCACTCAGACCAAAAGCAAAAATGCAAATGCTAGAGAAAATAGTGTGTTAGTGCATGTTTTGCTTCCAGTAAGCATTTGCCGTAAAACACAGACTCAGATATCGTGTTTCCCTGGTGTGTCCCTAATTGCTTTGACCTGTTGAATATTAACCTTAAATTAACGAAAATTTTAAGGTCAATTCGTGACTTTGTTAGCCCCGTAGTTGTTTAGCGGATTGCATAATAACCGACAAATTTCTAAATGTCTTTTTTCAACAAAGTTTCTATTTAAACAAATTTTACGTTTTGACATTGACACCCCTGAAAAAAAGATTATTTTTCTTTTCTATCACTCAAAGACTTAAATTAGATATCTCTGTGACAGGTTATACCCGTCTTTATCAGATTAAAAGAGATTTTCAGATAACTGCAGAGTTAGAAGGCATCACGGAATGGATGACGCTTTTATAAAATTGGGGGCAAACAGAAGAAAAGATGAGAAAGAGTGACTGAGGGGAGAAAACGGTTGATCAGTTATCAAATGTAGAAATCAAATTTTTGTCTTTTAAATTTGAAACCAAAATCGAAAATCAAGCAGAATATCTTTAACGGCTTTTTTAATGTGAGGCCTCCGAGGGAGAAAAATACGATGGGTAGTATAAGGGTTTTGGGATGAGGCATGGGGTGACAGCAAGGACAGAGCGTGAGAAAAAAGGGAAGGAGACGGAGTTTGAAAAGAGAGTAAGTCAGCAGAGACATGGAAATTAGGAAATGAGAGAGGAATGGAGAGAAAGAAGGAAAGGAAGGGAGAAAGAGAGGAAGAGGGAGAGAGAGAAAGGGAGAGAGAGAAAGAGAGAGAGAAAGGGAGAGAGAGAAAGAGAGAGAGAAAGGGAGAGAGAGAGAGAAAGAGAGAGAGAGAGAGAGAGAGAGAGAGAGATAGAGAGAAAGGAAAGGGAGAGAGAGAGGGAGGGAGAAAGAGAGAAAGGGAGAGAGAGAGAGAGAGAAAGAGAGAGAGAGAGAAAGGAAAGGGAGAGAGAGAGAGAAAGGAAAGGGAGAGAGAGAGAAAGAGAGACAGGAAGGGAGAGAGAGAGAGGAAGGGAGAGAGAGAGAAAGAGAAAGGAAAGGGAGAGAGAGAGAAAGAGAGAGAGGAAAGGAGAGAGAGAGAGGAAGGGAGAGAGAGAAAAAGAGAGAGAGAAAGAGAGAGAGAAAGGGAGAGAGGAAGGGAGAGAGAGAGAGAGAGAGAGAGAGAGAGAGAGAGAGAGAGAGAGAGAGGAGGGAGAGAGAGAGAAAGAGAGAGAGAGAAAGAGAGAGAGGAAGGGAGAGAGAGAGGACTTTTGACTTGACTCAGCTGCAGGGGGCATCATCCGGCGGATGCAGCGAGGAGGCGGAGGAGACCGCCCATTCCGCTAGCCCCTGGCGACCAATGACTTCCGTCGAAGCGATGTCGCTCAGGGGGACCCGTCGGTCTCGCCCGGAGCGCGGTCCTCCTCACCGGCGGTGGGGAAGAACTCAGCTCGTCCCGTATCCCTGAGAGAGGAAGGGAGACAGTGAGATAGTTAGACAGATTGATAGAAGAGGAGTGCAAGTGAGATAGAGGTCACATGAAGGTCACAATGGAGTGCCGCGGCAGAGCAAAGACAAAAGCCAAGCAATCAGCACACTGGCAAACACGTCCAAACTCTCCTCACTTAGAGCAGAATAAGCTCTAGAAGCAGAAATTTGACTCGAAGAAGAAAAAAGAATTCTGTGTTTGAAGAGTAAAATAATGAGAAATGAGGCTGGGACTGGGACTGGGGTTCGATCCTTTCCGGAGGGTTCTCAAAGTTTGAGCGTGAGCCCAGACCCCGGCATATTACTATGGTCAGCCTTAATTCCCAAGGCGGGAAAACTTCCTCTTGGGTAGCGGCGAGATTATCCCCGTATCGACTGAAACTATCCATGTGTACAGTATTTTCACTAAGCAGTCTCACAGTTACTAAGAGTTAGTTTACTCACTCGCGCCATCTTCCTTTTTTGCTTCTTTTCGAAAACAAGTTATACGGGAGTACG
Organism: Macrostomum lignano; assembly: GCA_002269645.1. NCBI lineage: Eukaryota > Metazoa > Platyhelminthes > Macrostomidae > Macrostomum > Macrostomum lignano. The sequence goes on from NIVC01001356.1 coordinate 129,753, forward strand.
GCTATGCTGACTTCTTTATCCAATGCCATGTGATTAGGGGCGCAGCCGGAGATCCCCTGCGGGTTGGGGGGTCTGAGATGGGATCCAAATCCTACGCAGTGCTTCAACCCCAGCAGCTCCAACCACAGATGATTATGCTGATGAAAGTGCATCGCATAGAGTTCGAAAATATTCTTGACTTCGAGTTGAGTTTCCGTTACTCAGCCAAGCGAGGATTAGCGAACGGGACGGGTGGCTTGTCTAGACTGTTGCTATGCGGTTGCCATGCAATCTTTTCGTTGGTTCCGGCTGCTGCAGCTGGCATTGCTGGGCTAGTGTGAGAACTGTTCTGCAATCTATCTGAAAGCCTATCTATGATATAAATTGCTATAGAATGGATTGCTAATCTATAGAATGGATTGACAATCTATAGAATGGATTGCTAATCTATCGAATGGATTGCTAATCTATAGAATGGATTTACAATCTATAGAATGGATTGCTAATCTATAGAATGGATTGCTAATCTATATAATGGATTGCTAATCTATAATCTATAGACTGGATTGCTAATCTATAGAATGGATTGCTAATCTATAGAATCGATTTCTAATCTATAGAATGGATTGCTAATCTATAGAATGGATTGCTAATCTATAGAATGGATTGCTAATCGATATACTGGATGGCTAATATATAGCATATGTATTATACAATGTATTTCGTACATCGAACGTTGCTTCATAACATCTGGTTTCCTACAAGTTCGCATACAAGCGTGTACTTGTATACTAATGCATCGTGTCAGCTTTATGACTCTCTAATGCGCAGTTCCATAAATTTGAAGCTTCGGTTCAATAGTATAGTAGTATGCTAGTAGCACAGCTAAAGTCCTCGGTCAATATACTACTCCCCATGACAAAAGGAATCCCGAGTGCACCAGGTGCGTCTTGCAGCTGTCAGACGCATTGACTTGACTATCTGACACTCAAGTACTCATAAGTTGTTGAGTTTTGCTGCTAGGAGGATTACGGCTAGGGAAGTGTGTACAGTCCACGACGTGCCAAGTTTGTTAAACTTTTACTCTCTGTTACGCTGTTTCGTTCCAGTTCGTGAATTTATTCGTTTCAGACTTGTAGGGAAATTTTTGACAGATAAAATTTATTTATTAGGTTACGGATGAGATTTTCTTTAGTAAAATTATTTTTTTGCTTGAGTTAAAATACCTTAAGGTAAAGACGACGTGAGGAGAGGTAGAGAGGGCAATGGTAAAGAGGGGAGAGGTGGGGTGAAGAGGGAGAGGGAGACAGGGAGAGAGAGAGGGGGGGAGGGAGAGAGGAGGGAGGTAGAGAGGGAGGGGTAAAGAAGGGAGAGGTAGGGAAGGAAGAGGTAGATGGGGAGAGAGGGGAGAGGTAGAGAGAGGAGAGGTAGAGAGAGGAGAGAGAGGGGAGAGGTAGAGAGGAGAGGGGAGAGAGGGGAGAGGTAGAGAGTGAGAGAAGGGAGGGAAGAAGAGTGATATATTAATGACAGACAGGCAGACTGGTTGATATTCCTGAAGTCAATATAAAAAATATTTGAGATGTGCTCAGAAACTTATCACGCTTTGCCAAATATATTTTCTATATTAGGGCAACCTTAAAGTATTTTCAATAATGCAAGTGCAGGACAGCCAATTCTCGTGAATAAGCTGTTGCAAAATTGTAATTCAAGTCTTCTTTATCAGCTCGTCAAGGGAGCGAATTTTTTTGGGCGTCTCGGCAAAAATCTTATTTGGCCTCGAAAGAGAAGATTCGGTGGGAGAGAGGGAGAGAGGGAGAGAGAGGAAGAGACAACGAATTCGAACGATTGGAAACGACTCAAATTTCAGGCGTGGTGCTTCTTCCACCGATAAGCCAGTATTCCCATGCCTGGTGGTCACCAATAGCCTTTTTATTGCTTACCAAGTTATTTAAGTACACATGCCGAATGCTTCTGCTTCCGCGTTTCTCTCTTAAAACTAATGGAGAAGACATTTGAGAATGAGTACTACATGACCTTCCTTCTTACCCTCTCTCCCTTCTCTCTACGTACTCTACTCTCCCTCTACCCTCTCTTCCCTCACCCCTCTACCCTCTCTTCCTTCTCCCTCTACCCTCTCTTCCCTCTCCCCCTCCTTCTCCCCTCTTCCCATTCCTTCTGCCCTCTCTCTACTCCCCATTCCTTCTACCCTTTCTCCCTACTCCCCATTCCTTCTATCCTTTCTCCCTTCTCTCCCCATTCCTTCTACCCTTTCTCCCTTCTCTCCCCATTCCTTCTACCCTTTCTCCCTTCTCTCCCCATTCCTTCTACCCTTTCTCCCTACTCCCCATTCCTTCTACCCTTTCTCCCTACTCCCCATTCCTTCTACTCTCTCTCTCCCCCTCTACCCTCCATATGCCTTCTTCCCTGTATCTACTCCTCTCTGTCACTTTTTTCTTTCTCACTCTCGCATGAATAGCGCGCTTCACTCAGTTAAACTGGCCCGCATCATTAAGCAGTTAGCAGTTTCTCTCTATACTTCTTCAACTTCACACCCGCCCTCACGGGTCTCTTTTGCAGCAACATCAATGCAGTGTAGCTGTTCTACTCAGAAAAATGCATTGAATCAGCAGTTTTTTACAGAGGTTTTATGAATGCTTTTCATCAACTTTAGAGGTTTATTAATAATGAATAGCACCGCTCTGAGAGTATGGATGCTAATTTTATGCTAATTTTATCGTAGAGGCGACGGGCTAGCAGAATTGGTTGTGTGAAAATGTTGGGAAGAAAACTAAGAATGATTCAGCATGAAGCCAAGATGGTAACTGAGACGGTCTTAGCGTCGTAGTGGCCTTGGTGTCTTAGTGTCTTGGTGTCTTGGTGTCTTAGTGTCTTGGTGTCTTGGTGTCTTAGTGTCTTAGTGTCTTGGTGTCTTAGTGTCTTGGTGTCTTGGTGTCTTGGTGTCTTAGTGTCTTGGTGTCTTGGTGTCTTAGTGTCTTAGTGTCTTGGTGTCTTAGTGTCTTGGTGTCTTGGTGTCTTAGTGTCTTAGTGTCTTGGTGTCTTGGTGTCTTAGTGTCTTAGTGTCTTAGTGTCTTAGTGTCTTGGTGTCTTGGTGTCTTAGTGTCTTAGTGTCTTAGTGTCTTAGTGTCTTGGTGTCTTGGTGTCTTGGTGTCTTGGTGTCTTGATGTCTTAGTGTCTTAGTGTCTTAGTGTCTTGGTGTCTTGGTGTCTTAGTGTCTTAGTGTCTTAGTGTCTTAGTGTCTTGGTGTCTTGGTGTCTTGGTGTCTTGATGTCTTGGTGTCTTGATGTCTTAGTGTCTTAGTGTCTTAGTGTCTTAGTGTCTTAGTGTCTTAGTGTCTTAGTGTCTTGGTGTCTTGGTGTCTTAGTGTCTTAGTGTCTTAGTGTCTTAGTGTCTTGGTGTCTTGGTGTCTTAGTGTCTTAGTGTCTTAGTGTCTTAGTGTCTTAGTGTCTTGGTGTCTTGGTGTCTTGGTGTCTTGATGTCTTGGTGTCTTGATGTCTTAGTGTCTTAGTGTCTTAATGTCTGTCTTAGTATCTTAATGTCTGTCTTAGTGTCGTAATGCCTAGGTGTGTCTGTGTATCTGTCTTAGTGTCTTAACATATTAGGTGTTTATCTTCGTGTCTGGGTGTGTGTGTGTTAGTATCATTGTGACTTTCGCATCTTAGTAGTTTGTGTTGCACAGTATCATTGCTGCAGATGAGAGCTATAATAATCTGTTCGCATGCGCTTCATATTTGAAGATTAATGCGTGTCATTTATTTAGCCCGAAGTAGTCAGGCCATGCTGGCGCGGTCTTAGCCGAATAATTGAGAGGTCTGGCGCGATGTGTTCTGATTTTGCCTGGATTAGCCCTGTAAATAGAGAGAAGAAGAGTGTTGAACTTGGAAGGGGGGGTTGTTGGCGTGGGCTAGCGTCAGTGTCGATTTCTCTCGCTCGCACGCCTGTGACAAGGAGTTCTTAAACGAGAAATCTGGAGTGCCACTCCATAAAATTTGATCTCTTTAACAAGTATCAGTTCTTACCGAACTGAAGTTAACAGTCAGGAGGTCCTACAGCAGAAGTCGACAAGCTCCGGCCCTCGAGTTCTTTGAAACTTCTCACAATAGCAATTCGGCCAGTTTAAGATTTGTGTCTCTTCTCAGCTCTCTTCTCTTTTCTCATCTCTCTCCTCTTCTCTCCACTCTTTCCTATCCATTTTCTCCTCTCCTCTCTAGTTTCTCCCCTTCTCTCCTCTCTCCTCTCTTCTCTTCTCTCTCTCTCTTCTCTCATCTCTTTTCTCTCCTCTTTGTTCTCTCCTCTCTCTTCTCTCCTCTTTCTTCTCTCCTCTCTCTTCTCTCCATTCCTCTCCTCTCTTATCTCTCTTTCTTCTCTCCTCTGTCTTCTCTACTTTTGTCTCCTCTCTCTTCTCTCCTCTCTCTTCTCTCTTCTCTCTTCTCTCCTCTCTCTTCTCTCTTCTCTCTTCTCTCCTCTCTCTTCTCTCCTTTCCTCTCCTCTCTTATCTCTCTTTCTTCTCTCCTCTGTCTTCTCTCCTTTTGTCTCCTCTCTTCTCTCTTCTCTCTTCTCTCTTCTCTCTTCTCTCTTCTCTCTTCTCTCTTCTCTCTTCTCTTTTCTCTCTTCTCTCTTCTCTCTTCTCTTTTCTCTCTTCTCTCTTCTCTCTATTCTTTTCTCTTTTCTCTCTTCTCTCTTCTCTTTTCTCTCTTCTCTCTTCTCTCTTCTCCCCTCTCCCTTCTCTCCTCTCCTTTCTCTCCTTTCTCTTCTCTCTTCTCTCTTCTCTCCCCTCCCTTCTCTCCTCTCCCTTCTCTCCTTTCTCTTCTATCTTTTCTCTTATCTCTTCTCTCCTCTCCCTTCTATCCTCTCTCTTCTCTCTTCTCTCTTCTCTCTTCTCTCCTCTCCCTTCTCTCCTCTCCCTTCTCTCCTCTCCCTTCTCTCCTTTCTCTCCTCTCTTCTCTCCTCTCCCTTCTCTCCTGTCCCTTCTCTCTCCTATCTCTTCTCTACAGTCTTTAATCTCCATTTTCTCTTCTCCTCTTTCTTCCTCTTCTCTCCTCTCTCTTCTCTCCTTTTGTCTCCTCTCTCTTCTCTCCTTTCTCTTCTCTCTCTTCTCTCCTTTCTCTTCTCTCTTCTCTCTTCTCTCTTCTCTCCTCTTCCTTCTCTCCTTTCTCTTCTCTTTTCTCTCTTCTCTCTTCTCTTCTCTCTCCTCTCCCTTCTCTCCTCTCCCTTTTCTTCTTTCTCTTCTCTCTTCTCTCTTCTCTCTTCTCTCCTCTTCCCTCTCCTTTCTCCTCTCTTCTCTCTTCTCTCTTCTCTCCTCTCCCTTCTCTCTTCTCTCTTCTCTCCTCTCCCTTCTCTCCTCTCTCTTCTCTACATTCTTTACTCTCTATTTTCTCTTCTCCTCTTTCTTCCTCTCCTCTCCTCTCTCCTTTCTCCTATCTCTCTTCTCTCCCTTACTCTGACCTGCAGTAATGCGCTAGGCTCTCTCAGACCCTTGGAGGTAAAAAAGTTTGTTGACCCTTGCTTTACAGTAAGAAGATAATTTAAATCCAGACTCTTATTGACGGGTCTCCTTGGCTAGAGAGAGAGAGAGAGAAAGGGGGTGAAGATATCGTAAAATCACGGTGCTTCGGCCAGATCGTATATGCATATACAGTATAGTAGTTTTCGGGGCTGTTAAGAGGCCGAGGGGTAGGGGGGAGCTGCAGTCTTCGGGAAAACAAGGAAGAGGGGTGAGGGGAGAAGGCGAGGAAAGAAGGGGGTGTCGGCGCTGGGTGCAGCACGCGAGAATGGCAGCCGCTGCCACCAGAAGCAGAAGCTAAGCATGCACACGCGCGGCTATTGCTAACCTTTTAGGCATGAGAGCTCCTGACAGGGACAAATTACCTTCTTGCGCAGATTTTTTTCAAGGCTTTTTACCTCCAATTTCCCTTGCTTGTTACTCCTGCAGTTGCTACCCGGTTGCAGCTGGATTCGTGTTGTCTGTTTTGCAACTGACCTCATTGTACTTTCTTATTGTGAATCAACAACCATGGCGTAGTCTGGTGTTCCTTCTTGATCATAAGCATAGGTTAGCATTCTCCGGCCCGCGAAGCCTCTCTATCCGGATCTCGGGTCCTTTAAAACTTCATAATGGCAACCCGGTCACGCTCCAGGTTTGTTATCTTCTCATATAACTTTTCTCAGTTCTTTCCTTTCTCTCCTCTCCTCTCAGCTCTCGATCCTCTCCTCTCCTCCTCTCTCCTCTATTGTTTCCTCTCTTCTCCTTTCCTTTCCTCTCGTCTAGGTTTCTACGGGCATCGCAAAAATGAAAAATAATTCAAGCTTTTTGCACTTCGCTTTAAGCTGTAGCTAGGATAGTTAAACAACAAATGCCTTCTTCTCGTCGCACTTCTCTCCCACTTTCATCATCGGGCCTACAAAGACTTCAAACGAAAGCGAATCCGAAATCTTTGATAAATTCTTGCCAAGCAACTGAGGGCCATTCGATACACTTGAGGCAGGTCAAAGTGGCTCCACTATAAAGTATAGTTTGCTTACATAAGAATGCAAAAACTCACTGTTCGACAGAGCCACAGCAAATATGAAGGCCTGTCGCTTTTTTAGCTTCTGAAGTATCATAATTTCGAAACTGTGTGCGCAAGAGCAGAGCCTATAGCGACTGGCCTAGATGGCAAGAATTTGTTTGCAGAATTGCTTCATCTTCGTATATCCCCTGCATCCCAGTACAAAGCTATATAAAGCAGCGAGTTCGACTGCTAAACTGAAGCTTTCCATTCTTGTCTCGATCTGTCTGTCTGTCTGTCCTATTCTTCAGTTCGACGACCGCGCCTGACTTGTATATAATAAGCACAGTAAACAAAGCTGATCCGGCAAAGCCTCACTTTTTACCCCTTCTAACATTGGCAGGCAAAAAAGCTGACTGTGTCGAATTTTACCAGCAATGCTGAACGCAACAACGAATTTTGATGCGCTACTACAAAATGACACGGAGAACTTGCAGAGCAAGTACAAAACTCTGGTTGCACTGTACGCCAGATTCGCTCCGTCAATCCTGATTGTTGATCGAAGCATCACTCCGTTTTGGTATTTCCTCGGCTTATTTGGCAACTTATTGAGCGCCTACGTCTGGATGCATCCGAGAGTGCGACGGAAAAACTCGTCAGCCGTGTACCTGGCGGCTCTGTCCGTCTGGGACTTGATCTTCCTGGCTCTGCACCCGTTCCAGGAGGTGCGAGAGGCCTGGATGGGTATTTCCGAGAACTCTTTGCTCGACTGCGGTCTGTTGCACATCCCGTTGCTAACAGCCCAGTACATGTCGCCTGTACTAGTGCTCTGTTTCACCGTGGAACGCTGGATTGCAATTTGGTTTCCGTTTAAACGAGACTCGTTGTGCACCCCAAAACGAGCCTGCATCGTGACAGTAGTTATGATTTGCATCGTATTTTTCTATAATCTCATCCAGTTGAAGTTTCGTCGCTACGACTACGAATTGTCAGTGTGCATTGTCAACACCCAGGCTGTTGAATGGACGGTCTACACGTCTATTAGCGAAATAATTTTCTCGGGATTTGTGCCAATAAGCGCTCTGGTGTTTAATATTTTGGTCGCAATCGAGCTCTACCGAATCACGGTTGTCAACAAGCACATGATGCCTAACGGAGACGGCGGCGACGCCAGTGCTGAGAGAAAGTTCCGTTCGACCACTTTGATGCTGTTGTGCGTGTCCTTCTTTGTCATCGTCACCTCGCTACCAGCTGGCCTGCTGTACGCTCTGCAGAATCAAAACTACGGCAATGTCACACTGACAGATAGCGAGGTTGAGCAGGACAGCACCTGGCAGAGCTATTTCAGCGCCACACTGACTAAAAAGATTGTTGATGAATTGTCAATATCGCATTATTCGTTGAATTTTGTGATCTACCTGCTCACTGGACCGCAGTACCGGATGTACGCGCATCAGCTGCTCAGCTCCATCTTCGGCGGTTGCTGCCGACTCATCCGTGGACGTGTGGGGCAGCCCAAGGAGCAGCTCAAACAGCGGGAAGATTATTATTTCAATAATAGCCGAACAAACCGGGCCAAGCGTCTCAGCGAGCGAAATTCGACAATGTCGAGAACGAACGCCACGGCTGTTGGACGCGGATCGGCGGAACTCGACGGAGCAACGACAGGGACGGGCGGCGACACGAACGCTCTAAGTCCGTTAATTGTCAAGAGTACCGTCTGAGGCTTATCATTAAATATTTTAAAAACTAATTATGCTCTGTAACTAGTCCTACTCAGCAGCTTAAGGCGGTTTGAATGTTTGTATAAAGACTTCGCTTTTCAAACATTATCAGTTTTGTTGTTGGTCTCAAAATCGTTGAAAACTGGGTCAATTTTTATGAAAGAACTACATGGTTAACGTAATCAAAGCGCGATTGTTTGGAAAGTTAATCACCAGCACAGCGTGTTTAAGCTTAGCAATTCAATGAAATCCCTTTCTTATCATGCTGTATTTGCTGCTTATGTACCTATCTTTAGTACCTGAAATGCACTTTTACTGTACTACTTAATTAACTTGGTGTAAATACATTTTTCACATGCAGTTCTTGGTCTATTCAATCAAAATCCTCGCCGCAGCTCGTGAGACTGAAAAACGCCCAAGAAAAGACAGGCCTCTGCTGTAGGTACTTCATAAATTACGCATTAACTTCAGCTTATATAAATACTGTTTCACAACGTGTTCTGTGTGCCTGAGAGCATTCAGAATTCATTCATTTTGCTTATTTTGCGACACCAGTGCTTATTTCATTACTTATTATTATTTTCTCATAAATTCGAAGAACCAAAGAAATAATGCAGTTCTCTGTATCCATTGTTGCACACAATTATTTTTCAAATTGGTCAAATATTTTGTTTAAATCTGTCCAGCACTATATACTTAGAACAGTTTTCTATTTCACGCTTAAATTGTTTAAAAACACAAAATAAAAATACACGCGTTTTTTCCCGCTATTTCTTCAGTATCAACTCTGTTAAAATTGCTAATATATTTCACCACCAGGCCTAATGCTACCGTCGACTTTCAGTGTGCAGTACAACTAACATTCCAAACCTGACCAACCGCGTCACAACACCGGAACATTCCGACAGTACTCTATATATAGTGAATTCAAAATAACATACTCGTAGTATAACTAATGCAAAATTCTGTAATTGTTTCTCATAGCAAATGCTAATGCAGGTTTCTGTAGTTTTAAAGAACACAGCTCGTCAAAACACTGCAAGTTGTACAGGTCATTGACTACTGACACAGAAGGACGGTTGGAGCTGGAGGCCAAGTTAATTCCGCTACAAAATGCAATCGCGAGATGGGAACTTTTCGGCTTGTTACAGAACTGAATTACATGTACCAATATCTGATCACCTTCTGTGCTTTCAAATTGTACATGTAAATATGGCAAATCCATCTACACAATATCTACCATTCTCTATGGCAAAACCATATACACAATATCTACCATTGTCTATGACAAAACCATCTACACAATATCTACCATTGTCTATGGCAAAACCATCTACACAATATCTACCATTGTCTATGACAAAAACATCTACACAATATCTACCATTGTCTATGACAAGGCCATATGCACAATATCTACCATTGTCTATGACAAGGCCATATGCAAAGCACATTGTCTCATGAATTTAGTTTTAGTAGCCACCTAAACGCAATGATTTCGAATCATAGCGTACCTAGCTACATGTACATACAGTGTCGAAGCTGTGTGCGTTAATTGCCGTTTTCCATGTTGATTGACTTTCTTTCAAGAATTTATCGTATTGGGATCATATTGGGAATATCTCAATCTTCCAAAGCATCCTTCTGCTTCAGCTGTTCATGTTTCCACACCTTTTTAAATTAATCTAATTTATAATACGGGGATCAAATAAATTCCATTAAACTTGAAGTCTTCTTACTACATGCAAGATATACGCTCGAAGTACGCTGTTTTCCAAGCCTCGCACCGTTTCGCAGTATTATTATATTTTATCTACTGTTAGCTACATGTCATATGGATTACTGAAAACCTGAATAACCGTTTAGTACGAGCTAAGAGTGACAATTTGAAATTTTCAATGCTTATTCAAAAAAGCCATTCATCATTATCCCTTCTAACACGTGTACAATGCTGCCTACTTTACTTTGAAAGCATTTTCTAAAGCTCAGACTCCGCTGTCTTCATATTCACGTAGGTATACTTACAAGAGGCACCACGATAATACAAGTCTAAGAAGCACTAAGAAGCCTCATGGCAGTTAAAGACTATTCCAGTTAAAAATGACCGCGCGTAACGTCAGTTTCCACTGAAAGGAATGCAGCAGCTGAACCATGTCGATTCTTGCGTCACCCGTTGCAAATGGAATGCCTCGATTGAATGCTGTTGTCATTAATAATTATAACACCAGCCTAGTTATATGCAGACATATACGAGCGTACCTAGCCTGAGACAATATTGCCGAATGCAATGGCGATCCAATCGAGACAAAAGTCTAGCAAAGTCTAGCCAGAAAAGGACGCTAAAGAAGAAGAGAGTCAAGAGAGGAAAAATATTTTCTAGTTCAAAAGCGAGCATCAACTGTTGAGATGCGCCTTCTGAATAATAATTACCTGCATGAGAGTAGGCAACCTCTAATTATACTTGGCACTCAGACGAACCTCACTGAGACTTACATAAGAGCTAAAGAAGCAAGAAGTATCCATCGTTTCTTTTGTTTTACAGAAGTCAGCAGTGCAATTTGATTCCCAAAGCCCAATTTATATGTATTCTTTTTAAGACGAACGATACACGATCCAAGTCACCTGCATGGTGTCACTGAAGTTTATATAGGCAAAGCTTACACTACAGAACATTTGCTTTTATTCTTCAGTCTATACCTGTCTGTAGCTACGAGCTATATCTGCTTTCAAGTTTAAATACGAAAAAAGAATTAAAATTGCTACCAGTCGAGCTCGAGAATGTACTCAAGAAAGAACTAATGTAAAAAAAAAGTCATGTTTTTGTATAGCATATGACTTTTCTGAAAAGTCCATTTGGTTATTGGACACAATTGATTTATGAATTTTGGTCTAATTTATGCATTATGAGCTGTCTATAGCTCTGTAACGGCTGATCTTGTCCATTTTTTCTGTCTGTAAAGTGAATGCGCTCGTGTATTGCATTGTTAATTACCAAGCATAGTTTACTGTTCTATTGACTAGATTAATTAGCAATCCATTCTGTAGGTTAGCAATCCATTCTATAGATTGACAATCCAATCTATAGATTAGCAATCCATTTATTAGATTTGCAGTCCATTGTATAGATTAGCAATCCATTGTACCGTATAGATTAGCAATCCAGTCTATAGATGATCAATTCAGTCTATAGATTAGCAATCCATTGTACCGTATAGATTAGCAATCCAGTCTATAGATTAGCAATCCAGTCTATAGATTAGCAATATAGTCTATAGATTAGCAATATAGTCTATAGATTAGCAATATAGTCTATAGATTAGCAATATAGTCTATAGATTAGTGTAGAGAGCGAAGCCGAGAGAGAGAAAGTTATGTGTTGTGTGTAGCCGATAAAGCCTCAATCCATTGTAGGCTCTGTGCGATCGATTTATATATTTAGCAGCGACCCTGCAGTTGAGACTGCGTACATTAAAAACAGAAAGCCAAGAATATTGGATGTACATCGGAAATGCACACCAGGACTAAAAACACTTATTTTGCAAGCACTGGGCAGCAGGTGCCTACAATTCTCCCCAACCAGAGAGATCCCAGGGGATAAAAAAACGAGCTCAATTACTCAGTTACTACCGGCCCAAACCCCAAAGCAATCAAAGCGGCCCGCCCAGCCCGCCCTAGGATCACAATTTGTAGCTGAGCACTCTGTTACGGGCAGCTCTTGGATGTTCTCGCGTGGCGATGCTACCGCTGGGTAGACCGGCGGGCTCTCCGGCAGGTTGGCCGGCAGGTTGGCCGGCAGGTTCGCCGGCAGGTTGGCCGGCAGGCTCTCCGGCAGGCTGGCCGGCAGGCTGGCCGGCAGGCTCTCCGGCAGGCTGGCCGGCAGGCTCTCCGGCAGGTTGGCCGGCAGGCTCTCCGGCAGGCTGGCCGGCAGGCTCTCCGGCAGGTTGGCCGGCAGGCTCTCCGGCAGGCTGGCCGGCAGGCTCTCCGGCAGGTTGGCCGGCAGGCTCTCCGGCAGGCTGGCCGGCAGGCTCTCCGACCAGGGGCCGCAGCTGCGAGACGTGGCGCATGCAGGACTGTTCGCCGCGTTGCAGGACACACGTGTCTCCCTGGACCTGCTTGACTGTCCAAGGATGTGGCTCGAACGGCAGCTGCAGTTTGTTACGTGGCTGCTTCTTTCGCAGAACTTTGTTGCCGACTCTGACGCCGTGCTCCTTGACACCCTTGCGATCATCGAAGCGCGCCTTCATGTCTTGGACATAGTTTCTGTGCCAGCTCTGCACCTCTTCATGGTTAACGTCGATGAACTGTGATGGTTTGATGGTCGGGATGCCGTTGTTCATCGTCCTGCCCATGAGTAGCTCAGCAGGTGCGCGGCCGGTCGCTCGATGTGGTGTCGTGCGGAACGCCAACAGCCAGTCCTCGATAGCCTTCCGCCAGTTACGACCTTCGGCCACTGCCGTCTGAATCACTTTCCCGATGCTACGGTTGACTCGCTCCGTCGCTCCGTTGGATTCTGGGTGCAGCGGGCAGATGAGGCGGTGGTGAATGCCGTACGAAGCGAGGAAGCTGCGGAAAGCTGCCGAGCTGAATGGCGGGCCGTTGTCGGTGACCACCTCAATCGGGACGCTGTATCTGCCGAACAGCCTCCGCAGGTGGGGGGGTCACGCTCTCCGCCGTCGTCGAGTTGAGAAAATTGATTTCTGGGTATTTTGAATACAAGTCGGTGGTGACCAGGAGCATCTGGCCCTGCACTGGGCCGTAGAAATCCATGCCTAGTAGCAGCCAGGCACCGTCCGGAATATCTGTCGGCCTCAATGGTGTCTGTCGCAATCCGGTGGCCGCAGCCTGGCACAGTGTGCAGCACTGGACGAAGAGCTCGCAGTCGCTGCGCATCCGAGGCCACCACACCTTCGTCTGCAGGCGTTTAAGGTGCGATCGGCGCCCAGATGACCGGTGTGCGCCAGTTGAAGGATCGGCCTGCGCAGCGACTCGGGGATGACGATGAGGTCACCGCGGAGTAATGCTCCGTCGCTTTCCGACAGTTCGCCGCTGATGGACTTGAAGGAGCGCTGGGCTGCCGCTCGCATGTCCCAGCGGCCGGTTCGAATCGCGTTCAGCGCCGCCTGGACGTCCCTGTCGGTGCGCGATGCTTCCCGAACCTATTCGAGACTGAAGCCCTTTGGCACGGCCCCGGTCGACACGGCGTTGATGAAGGCGGCGTCGAGCTCTTCACCTACATTCCGACGCCGCTCTGGCAGTGGCTGCCGACTCAGCAGGTCAGCCGGGTTGGTCGAGCCTGGCCGGTAGAGCAGGTTGAAGCGGAGATGCTGAATGCGCAGCGCCATTCGCTCGATCCGCGGTGGCGGACGGGAGCCAGGCTTGAAAACCGGCACGAGCGGTCGGTGTCCGTCACCACGGTGAAGTCTGGGTCGCCAGCCAGATAGTGCTCAAACTTGAGACACCCAAATTTGATGGCCAACGCCTCCCGCTCGATCTGCGCGTACCGCTGCTCCACCGGCGAGAGGGCTCTGCTGGCGTAGGCGACGGGTCTGCTGTTGCCGTCTGGCTGCCGCTGCGTGAGGATGGCGCCGAGGCCGATCGGAGATGCGTCCACCAGGAGCTCCGTGTGCAGCCTGCGGTCGAAAAAGGCCAGCGTGTCCGCGTCTGAGAATGCCTTCTTGATGCCGTTAAACGCCGCTGTATGTTTTTCTGTCCACTCCCAGGCTTGGCCCTTCTTCGTTAGCTGCCGGAGTGGGGCCGCGAGGTCAGCGAAGCTTGGGATGAACTTTGCCAGGAAGTTAGCGGTTCCCAGGAAAGAGCGGACGTGGGCCACGTTGGAGGGCTCTCGGAAGTTCTGCATGGCGTCAATTTTCTCGGTGGCCGGTTGCATGCCCCGGGCGGTCAGGCGCATCCCAAGAAACTCGACAGTCGGCCGGGCGAACCTGCACTTGTCCTGATTGAGGGTGATCCCGAACTCTCGGAGGCGCTGAAGGCAGGCGTCCAGCCTCTCATGGTGCTGCTTCAGGTCGGAGGCGTATACCACCACGTCGTCGTGCGCCCACCGGACGCCGTCGATGCCGCTGAGGATGCCAAGCATGACTCGTTGAAGGATTTCCGAGGCATTTGTGAACCCCATGCTGAGCCTCTTGAGCCGCATCAGTCCGAGGGGCGTGCTGAAGGTGAAGAGGTGACGGCTGCTCTCGTGGACTGGGATCTGATAAAAAGCCTTCCGGATATCGAGTTCGCTGAACAGCTTGGCGTCTGCCATTTCCTCGGTGATTTCATCCAGCGTGGGGATTTGCTGCTTCTCTGGGATGACGAAAGCGTTGAGATCACGGAGGTCCTGGCAGATTGAACGCCACCGTCGTCCTTGGGCACCACCACCATGCGTGGCACCCAGGCGCTAGGACCTTTGACTGCCTCAATGATGCCCTGCTCCTCCAAAGCCTTGAGCTCGTCAACTACGGCCTCTTTCAGGTGCGCCGCCACACGTGAGGGCACCTGGCAGACTGGAACAGCGTCATCGGACAGCTGGATCTGGACCTCTACTCCCTTGATGCAGCCGATGCCGTTGAAGACTTCTTTGTGCCTCTGCAGGATGGCCTTGAGCTGGGGTCGCTACACTGCTCGGAGGGTGTGGTGTAGGCGATGGCGTTTATGTTTTGCGGTTTGGTAGCTTCAGGTCGCTGGATCTTCAGCACTCCTAGCTTGAATGCGGGCTGACGCCCCAGTATCGTCAGGCCGTCGCCGTCCATGATGTGGAAGGTCGCGGTTGTTCTGGCAGATCCCACTTGGATGTCAAGATCGGCGGTACCCACAATCCTGAGAGGTGTCGGTACCTCGTAGGCGCGAACTTCGGCTCTTGTTGGGCGTGGGCTTGGCAGGCTGAGCGCTCTGAAGGTGCCGAGACTCATGATACTGCAGCTGGCTCCGCTGTCAATCATCATGGGAAGCTGCCGGTTTGGCACCTGCCACCAGACGTCAGTGAGACGTCGGATGGGTATTTGTCGGGGTTGTACAGCGCGAACACATCCTCGTTGACGGAGCCGTCGGCAGCTGTGAATACAGCATTGGTGCTGATTTTCTGCTGTGGGATCCGGCTGCTGTTTGACTGCCGAGGCTGACGGCAGGCAAGAGCGAGGTGGTTGGGCTCACCGCAGTTGTGGCAGATCTTGCCCTTGGCAGCGTCGCAGGTAGCGTGGCCTTTCTCGCCGCAGCGGTAGCAGGTGCGCTGCTGCTGGTCGCCGGGCCTGCTGGTCGTCTGAGCCGGGCCACGCCTGTTCGTTCTCACCTTGTCGCCCTTAGCAACGCTGGCCACGTGCGACTCTGTCTTCTCCATCTCGGTGGCTTGTTCCTCTGCAGCCTCGAATGCCCTCGCCTTTCGCAAGGCCTCTTCCAGGCTGATGTTCGCCTCCTGAAGCAGCCGCCTGCGCAGCTTGTCAGAGCTGCAGGTTGCCACGAGCTGGTCTCTGATGAGCGAGTCCTTCAGCTGCTCGAAGTCGCACGGCTCTGCCGCAGTGCGCAGTCTGGCGTACCAGGACTCGATGGACTCTCCGGTGGCCTGGGTGCATAGGCGGAACCGATATCTGGCGAATACTATGTTCTTTCTTCCGTTGAAGAATGTCTTCAAAGCGTCCAGCGTCTGCTTGAGGGTGACTTGGCCGTCCTCTGTGGCCGCTGCAGGCTTGGCCTCCTCGCGGATGATGTCGGCGATTTCCTTGCCTGCTGTGTAGCTGAGTAGTTTGCACTTTTGCTTCTCGTTGGTGATGCCTCATGCATCGATGAAATCTTCAAAGCGGTCCGCCCATTGACTCCAGCGCTTGCCCGCGTTGTGTGGGCCTGCTGATACTGAGAATGGCTCAGGTGGGGGCAGTGAGAGAAAGTTGGCTGCCATGATTTGTTTACCGCGCGGTAGGCGGCTTGCGACGCCACTGTAGAGAGCGAAGCCGAGAGAGAGAAAGTTATGTGTTGTGTGTAGCCGATAAAGCCTCAATCCATTGTAGGCTCTGTGCGATCGATTTATATATTTAGCAGCGACCCTGCAGTTGAGACTGCGTACATTTAAAACAGAAAGCCAAGAATATTGGATGTACATCGGAAATGCACACCAGGACTAAAAACACTTATTTTGCAAGCACTGGGCAGCAGGTGCCTACAATTAGCAATCTTCTAAATATACTAAATCTCTAATATTTGTTTGTATGCTTGAGTGTCCATAACGCTCTAGAGATCGCAATTCTCGACCGATTTTGATCGCGTTTTCGCCAAAAGATTTAAAATTGTCTGGAAAGAAGACGGTTAAAATTTCTTGTATCTGCTTCAATGCTAAAGGGATTAAATATTTGAAAAACATGCTTTTTTGCAAAGGTCAAGCAGCTTTTTCGACTTTAAATGCACTATAAAAATGCTAGAGAAAAAACCGACTGACTGAATTCTGATTTTGATAAAGATTGCATCACAACAAGTTGAAAACACTGTGCCAAGTTGAAAGACAGAAATTGCGTAACCATATTGCTAACTTTAATTGAGACTGATGCTGACTGCCTGAGTATTTGATTATGTCATAGCTGCTTCGTGTGACTTTCACTCGAAGAGAATTTGTGTTGGTATTTGCATAACGTTCTAGAGATAGAACTAATTGACCAATTTTAATCGCGTTTTTACGAAAAGATTTGTAATTATCTGGAAAGCAGACAGTTAAAATTTCTTTAATTGGCTTTAATGCTAAAGGTATTAAATATTCGAAAAACGAGTTTTTCTAATGCTTTTAATGGTAGGGCAAACTAGGTTGAATTCTTGACTGGACTGGCTGAATTCCAATTCCAATTATGATTGCGCCATAACTTTTCTCTCTCCACTGTGTAAGCTTCAATACTGGTTGCAGTGTGCAAGGAGAAAAAATGCTCAGTGGCTGCGTGTGTACATTCTGACCCTGGCTCTGACTGGCGGACTCCATAGAAAATTGCTAGATTTCACTCAATCAACTGTGCATTGGCTCCGCCTGCACGCCTACACACTCAGCAGCCTATCACTGCTATGTATTTTAACTGCAGTTCTGAAGCATATATGGCTGATTTTGTTGTCCTCCCATCAATAGGCGGAGTAGCCGCAGTGTAGGCACTTAGGACTAGGTTTAGGCTAGACGTAAGGTCCAAGGTTCGAGTCTGCCTCCCTGGCGGATAATAAAAATTCAAATAATTCAATAATTTATAGCTTGTGCCTGGACTAATTGAAACATTTTTTATTTAATTTCAATTGAAACATTTTTTTATTAATTAGCAATTCATTTTTTGCTACTCGGCACAAGCCACTAATCAAATTTGATTTGTAAAAACTGCTTCGAGTATAACTGATCCCATCAATGGGTATTGTCTAGCTCCATAAAAGTACGAAATTACTAAACTGCAGACAATGCTGCTAAATGCTGAGCTTTTCAAGACTGCCGATATGTATCGAAAATTGATTAGTGAGCCGTACAATTCTGAGCAAATTGCAGTTTTCTGAGGGGACTGAGGTGCCGGCCAGAGAAGAACAGCAGACTGTGAATTAGTTCCTCCAGACTTAAATCTAATTTATAGATTTCACTTAACTGCGCATTGGCTCTGCCTGCATGCAACCCGTGCACTGAGCAGCCTATCACTGCCGTGTATTTGACTGCAGTGCCGAAGCATATATGGCTGATTTTGTCGCCCTCTGATCAATAGGCGGAGTAGCCGCACTGTAGGCACTAGGACCAGGTTTAGGATAGGCGTAAGGTCCCAGGTTAGAGTCTGGCTCGCAGCGGACAATTGAAATTGAACTAATTATTATTTCATTTTAGCTTGTGCTTCGACTAATTGGAAGTTTTATGCTTAATTAACAAGGCACAATAAATGAACTACATGTATTTTTGCTATTTAGCACAAGTCGCTAAGCAAATTTGATTTGTAAAAACTGCTTCGAGTACATGTATTACGAGCGTACTGATCCCATCAATGGGTATATTGCCTAGCTCCATGAAAGTATGAAATTGCTAAACTGCAGACCATTCTGAATAAAACTGCTGACGGTATTGCAAAATGCTAAGTTTTGCAAGACTGCCGATATGTATCGAAAATTTATTAGTGAGCCGTAAAATGCTGAGAAAATTGCAGTTTGCAGAGGAGACTGAGGAGCCGGCCGAGAGGAGAACTGCAGGCTGCTGAGAGAATGAATGAAAATCGTTAATGGTACAGTTGTAGACTGAAAATGAAATGACTGCAGACTGCTGAGGGGAACTGCAGACTGTCGAAGGGATCATTGCAGATTGCAAAGGGGAAACAACTGCAAACTGCTGAGGTAGTTCCTCCAGACGTATGAGCGTATAGCTGCAGACTGCTGAGAGGGAAAACTGCGGACTAATTAGAGGATAATGGCAGACTTCTGAGGCTAATAACTAACTATTGAGTTTTGAGTGGATATTTACTGTGGAAGATTAAGTACAAGTTGTTTAGGGGATTTCTGCGGCTGCTAAGTGAAATATTTTTGGCTAAGGGGACAATTCTATGCCGCTGAGGGTATGCATTCTTAATTTTAATAAAAGTTTTAAAATGCAAAGTGGATGATAAATGCCGGCTGCTAAGAAATAACTGCAGTCTTTTTGCAGGATTAGATGAAGGGATAATTTCAGGTTGTTGTGGGGATAAATGCCGATTTCCGGGGGTTAACTTCAAACGGCTGAAGTTGCTAAACTAGATTATTTCGACCACATGTCAATAGGCACAATAGCCGCAGTAGGCAGGCAGTATCAAGCAGAAGCAAACAGAATGCTTTGATGTCAGCAGTTCGAGCCTGCATTGAAGCAGCGAATTTATCTTTGTGACCTGTGACAATAGATTGCATTCTATGCAGATTCATGGAGATGTTAAACACTTAAATTTAAAGATACTTTTGCTGGGGCTGCGTTAGTCTTCTAGAGCAGTGCTAATCTGCTGTAAGTACTAATTTGCAAAGGGTCTAATCTGGGTATACTAAATCTCTAATATTTGTTTGTATGCTTGAGTGTCCATAACGCTCTAGAGATCGCAATTCTCGACCGATTTTGATCGCGTTTTCGCCAAAAGATTTAAAATTGTCTGGAAAGAAGACGGTTAAAATTTCTTGTATCTGCTTCAATGCTAAAGGGATTAAATATTTGAAAAACATGCTTTTTTGCAAAGGTCAAGCAGCTTTTTCGACTTTAAATGCACTATAAAAATGCTAGAGAAAAAACCGACTGACTGAATTCTGATTTTGATAAAGATTGCATCACAACAAGTTGAAAACACTGTGCCAAGTTGAAAGACAGAAATTGCGTAACCATATTGCTAACTTTAATTGAGACTGATGCTGACTGCCTGAGTATTTGATTATGTCATAGCTGCTTCGTGTGACTTTCACTCGAAGAGAATTTGTGTTGGTATTTGCATAACGTTCTAGAGATAGAACTAATTGACCAATTTTAATCGCGTTTTTACGAAAAGATTTGTAATTATCTGGAAAGCAGACAGTTAAAATTTCTTTAATTGGCTTTAATGCTAAAGGTATTAAATATTCGAAAAACGAGTTTTTCTAATGCTTTTAATGGTAGGGCAAACTAGGTTGAATTCTTGACTGGACTGGCTGAATTCCAATTCCAATTATGATTGCGCCATAACTTTTCTCTCTCCACTGTGTAAGCTTCAATACTGGTTGCAGTGTGCAAGGAGAAAAAATGCTCAGTGGCTGCGTGTGTACATTCTGACCCTGGCTCTGACTGGCGGACTCCATAGAAAATTGCTAGATTTCACTCAATCAACTGTGCATTGGCTCCGCCTGCACGCCTACACACTCAGCAGCCTATCACTGCTATGTATTTTAACTGCAGTTCTGAAGCATATATGGCTGATTTTGTTGTCCTCCCATCAATAGGCGGAGTAGCCGCAGTGTAGGCACTTAGGACTAGGTTTAGGCTAGACGTAAGGTCCAAGGTTCGAGTCTGCCTCCCTGGCGGATAATAAAAATTCAAATAATTCAATAATTTATAGCTTGTGCCTGGACTAATTGAAACATTTTTTATTTAATTTCAATTGAAACATTTTTTTATTAATTAGCAATTCATTTTTTGCTACTCGGCACAAGCCACTAATCAAATTTGATTTGTAAAAACTGCTTCGAGTATAACTGATCCCATCAATGGGTATTGTCTAGCTCCATAAAAGTACGAAATTACTAAACTGCAGACAATGCTGCTAAATGCTGAGCTTTTCAAGACTGCCGATATGTATCGAAAATTGATTAGTGAGCCGTACAATTCTGAGCAAATTGCAGTTTTCTGAGGGGACTGAGGTGCCGGCCAGAGAAGAACAGCAGACTGTGAATTAGTTCCTCCAGACTTAAATCTAATTTATAGATTTCACTTAACTGCGCATTGGCTCTGCCTGCATGCAACCCGTGCACTGAGCAGCCTATCACTGCCGTGTATTTGACTGCAGTGCCGAAGCATATATGGCTGATTTTGTCGCCCTCTGATCAATAGGCGGAGTAGCCGCACTGTAGGCACTAGGACCAGGTTTAGGATAGGCGTAAGGTCCCAGGTTAGAGTCTGGCTCGCAGCGGACAATTGAAATTGAACTAATTATTATTTCATTTTAGCTTGTGCTTCGACTAATTGGAAGTTTTATGCTTAATTAACAAGGCACAATAAATGAACTACATGTATTTTTGCTATTTAGCACAAGTCGCTAAGCAAATTTGATTTGTAAAAACTGCTTCGAGTACATGTATTACGAGCGTACTGATCCCATCAATGGGTATATTGCCTAGCTCCATGAAAGTATGAAATTGCTAAACTGCAGACCATTCTGAATAAAACTGCTGACGGTATTGCAAAATGCTAAGTTTTGCAAGACTGCCGATATGTATCGAAAATTTATTAGTGAGCCGTAAAATGCTGAGAAAATTGCAGTTTGCAGAGGAGACTGAGGAGCCGGCCGAGAGGAGAACTGCAGGCTGCTGAGAGAATGAATGAAAATCGTTAATGGTACAGTTGTAGACTGAAAATGAAATGACTGCAGACTGCTGAGGGGAACTGCAGACTGTCGAAGGGATCATTGCAGATTGCAAAGGGGAAACAACTGCAAACTGCTGAGGTAGTTCCTCCAGACGTATGAGCGTATAGCTGCAGACTGCTGAGAGGGAAAACTGCGGACTAATTAGAGGATAATGGCAGACTTCTGAGGCTAATAACTAACTATTGAGTTTTGAGTGGATATTTACTGTGGAAGATTAAGTACAAGTTGTTTAGGGGATTTCTGCGGCTGCTAAGTGAAATATTTTTGGCTAAGGGGACAATTCTATGCCGCTGAGGGTATGCATTCTTAATTTTAATAAAAGTTTTAAAATGCAAAGTGGATGATAAATGCCGGCTGCTAAGAAATAACTGCAGTCTTTTTGCAGGATTAGATGAAGGGATAATTTCAGGTTGTTGTGGGGATAAATGCCGATTTCCGGGGGTTAACTTCAAACGGCTGAAGTTGCTAAACTAGATTATTTCGACCACATGTCAATAGGCACAATAGCCGCAGTAGGCAGGCAGTATCAAGCAGAAGCAAACAGAATGCTTTGATGTCAGCAGTTCGAGCCTGCATTGAAGCAGCGAATTTATCTTTGTGACCTGTGACAATAGATTGCATTCTATGCAGATTCATGGAGATGTTAAACACTTAAATTTAAAGATACTTTTGCTGGGGCTGCGTTAGTCTTCTAGAGCAGTGCTAATCTGCTGTAAGTACTAATTTGCAAAGGGTCTAATCTGGGTGAGCAGTGCTAATCTGCTGTAAGTACTAATTTGCAAAGGGTCTAATCTGGGTGAGCAGTGCTAATCTGACGTACAATGAAGTAATAAATATGTAAGACGATTGCAAATCAAATTTAAACTGCAAGTGGCAAACATTTCAAATGGTTTCGATTATTGAGAAGCATATGGAGATCAGTAGCCATCTGCTCCCAGATTTTGCGGAACAGTGCCGGTGAACCATTGCTAAACTGCTGGTGAACCATTGCTAAACTGCTGGTGAATCATTGCTAAACTGCTGATGAATCATTGCTAAACTGCTGGTGAACCATTGCTAAACTGCTGGTGAACCATTGCTAAACTGCTGGTGAACCATTGCTAAACTGCTGGTGAATCATTGCTAAACTGCTGATGAATCATTGCTAAACTGCTGGTGAACCATTGCTAAACTGCTGGTGAACCATTGCTAAACTGCTGGTGAACCATCGCTAAAGTGATGGTAAACCATTGCTAAAGTGATGGTAAACCACTGTAAGTTTTTAATAAATGCTACTTTAAACAGAAGAAAACTCAACACAAGAAAAAGCGACAAAAGAATCATCATGTCAACCATAAAAGAAGCAGTCTGTCGAGAATAAAATACTCAATGTGAATTGCTAAGATGTCAGGGCTGGTATGGAAAATTTCTGTGATATCAAGACTCATGGGAGAATTTCTAAGATCTCAAGGCTCAGCAGTAATTGCTATAATGATGTGATTCTGGGGAGAATCGCTTTGATTTCAAAGCTTAAGTTCAATTGCTGCGATGTCGATCTTAATGAGGGAATTTCTGAGATGTCAAGGCTTACTGGGGAATTATTAAGATTTCAAGGCTTACTGGGCCATGGGCCAGATCAAGGCCCATGAGAGAAATTCTGAGATGTCTTGTCAAGTCTCAGAGGGAAATTCCTATACTGATGTGATTCTGGGCAGAATTGCTTTGATTTCAAATTCCATTCGAGAAATTTCTGAGGTATCAAGGCTCATTAAAATTATTTGCTGTCAAGGCTCATGGAAATAATTTCTGGAATGCTGTGGCTCTTGAGGGAATTGCCGACATTGTTAGGGTAAGAGTAAGACGTAAACCATATAAATGAATAGGCCTGTCTAACATTAAATACTCATTGGGGAATTGCTAAGTTGTAAAGGCTCGTAGGGGGTATCCGAATTATAATGTGGCTCAATGCTCAGGGGGATTGTTGTGATTGCAGTACCTGCTCATAATGCCGAAATTTTGTGGCTCAAATAGGAGTTGCTGAGATATCAAGGCTCATTGAGGAATAGCTGAGATTTCAAAGCTCACGGGGGATCCCTGTAATGCTGTAGGCTGTGACTCTTGGGTATTGCTGAGATGCTAAGGTTCACAGTGGAATGACTGAGATTTCAAAGGCTCCTAAAGCGAATAGCTGAAATTCACGAAATGTCAAGGTTCATTGGGTATTTGTTGAAATGCTGTGGTTTACGGTGGGAATTGCTGAAATGCTGTGACTTGGCAGGGTTAGTTTTCAACCATAAGACTCACGTGAAAGTGCCAAGATATCAAAAGGTTAGTCGCTAAAGTTTCATGCTCATGGGAAAATTGCTAAGATTTCAAAAGCTCATTGGGGAATTTCTGAAATTCTTGGGCTGAGAGAGGGAGTTGCTGAAATGCTGTGACTCGGCTGCAGGTTAAGGGTTAGCGTTTGAGTTCAATTATAGAGCGATCGTCGTGTCAATCATAAATGATTCATCAAGGAATTTCTAAGATTAAAGGGGCGAATTAGTTATATGCTTTGGCTCTTAGGGAATTGCTGACAGTTCAAGGCTTTCGGTGAAATTTAGATTTCAAAGCTTATGAGGAAGTTACTTAAATGCTCAGGCTCAAGGCTCACGGGGGAGATTGCTAACATGCCAAGACTCACTTATGGGTTAGGGTTAGGGGCTTAGGGTCAGTTTTGGTTCAATCATAGAATAACCACTCTGTTAACCATCAACTAAAGACTTGCTAAGATGGGAGTTGCTAAGATATCAAAGCTCATGAATGGAATCGCTGAGTTGACAAGGCTTATGAAGAAATTGCAGAGATATCAAGGCTCATAAGGGGATTGCTGAATTCTTGGGGGAGGGGAGTTGGGTTGTTGGGATGTCAAGGCTTACTCAGCTAAGAGAACTGCGTAGATGTCAAGGCTCGAGTTTAATTGCTGCGATGTCGATGCTTAATGGGGGAACTGCTGAGATGTCAAGTCTTACTGGGAATTGCTAAGATGTCAAGTCTTACTGGGAATTGCTAAAATGTGAAGGCTTTCTGGGGGAATGCTGAGATTTCAAGGCTTACTGGGGAAATGCTTAGATTTCAAGGCTTACTGGAGGAATTCCTCAGATGTCAAGGCTTATTGGGGGAATTGCAGCGATTTCAAGGCTTACTGCGGCAATTGCTAAGATGTGAATTCTTTCTGGGGGAATTGCTAAGATTTCAAGGCTTACTGGGAGAATCGCTGAGATGTCAATGCTTACTGGGGGAATTGCTGAGATCTCGAGGCTTCTCAGCAATTCTTAGCAAATATTAGCACTTGTTAGCTAAGTATTCTTAGCAATTCTTAGCAATTCTTGTCAAGGCTTACTTGGGGAATTGCTGAGATTTCAAGGCTTACTGGGGGGAATTGCTAAGATGACAAGGCTTACTGGGGGAATGCTGAGATGTCAAGGCTCATGGACGATGGCTGAATTGTTGGGGGTGTTAGGTTGTTGGGCGATTGTCAGATAGTCAGGTAGTACGGCTGAAGTAGCTCATGTAGTTCAGATATTGAAATAGTACACACAAGTGATGCTGATTTCTGCTAATAGGAAATACCAGCGCATTTATGAAAGGTGTCATTCTTTGATTTAGGCTAATTAAAAGAGAGGGTCTAAGGCCGTCAATGATTTGCATATTTGCTGCGGATAAGAATATGCCCCGGCCAGCGACGATATGCACTAAGAGTTTGTGCTTGAAAGGATCAGCACTATTTGCTGATTGAGAAAGGGTTTTGGGCTGATGAAGGAAACTTTTTTGGCTGATGAAAGTTCTGATTCATGGCAATTTATTTTTGCCAAAATGAGAAAAGGTAATTTTTGATTAATGGAAATCAACATTTTGGATAATTATAGTAAGGTTACTCTTGTGTCAAAAAAAACCAATTGGTGTCATTTTAGGGCTCCCCAGCGGGGGGCTAAATGGCTAGTCCTATATACTAAAAATGTGATGTCTATATATATATATGTGATAGATTAGAGAAAAAATGGCTGGACCGATTTTGTTCGAACTTGCACTGTTCGATTAGAAATTTTCCCGTGACGGTACATGCATCGTGGCTAAGAAATTGCTCGATGCTAAAGGCATTAAATATTCGAAAAACATGCTTTTTTGCAAAGGTCAAGCAAACTTTTTGACTTGAAATGCATTGTAAGAATGCTAGAGAAAAACTGACTGGTTGAATTCTGACTCTGAAATAGATTGCATCATAACTGAATTGTAACTCCGACTTGAATTGAAAATGCAGTTTGGAAGCGTAGCACCAGACTTGATTTAAATTGCGTAACCATATTGTTAACTGATACTGACTGACTGAGAAACTGATTATGTCATAACTGCTTCGTGTGATTTACTCTATGCTTGGATTTAAAAGTGTTGAGTTATATAAGTGCAAAAGTTGATGTTATCAAAACGATGAGAGCTAGCCTAAAGGTGAACAAACTGAACTGCTAAATGCAGTGACGATGGTTTGAATTTTCGATGGTTTGAATTTGAGTATAATTTTTTTAATTAAAGCTTTTCAACGTCAGGAAAACTAAAAGACTTTTTAAAAAAAAGCGTCATATAAAAATCGTAGAAGCGTCATGTAAACAATCATAGAAGCGTCATGTAAAAAATCTTAGAAGCGTCATGTAAACAATCATAAAAGCGCCATGTAAAAAATCATAGAAGAGTCATGTAAACAATCATAGAAGCGTCATATAAACAATCATAGAAGCGTCATGCAAACAATCATAGAAGCGTCATGTAAAAAATCATAGAAGCGCCATGTAAAAAATCATAGAATCGTCATGTAAACAATCATAGAAGCGTCATGTAAACAATCATAGAAGCGTCATGCAAACAATCATAGAAGCGTCATGTAAAAAATCATAGAAGCGCCATGTAAAAAATCATAGAATCGTCATGTAAACAATCATAGAAGCGTCATGTAAACAATCATAGAAGCGTCATGCAAACAATCATAGAAGCGTCATGTAAAAAATCATAGAAGCGTCATGTAAAAAATCATAGAAGCGTCATGTAAACAATCATAGAAGCGTCATGCAAACAATCATAGAAGCGTCATGTAAAAAATCATAGAAGCGTCATATAAAAATCGTAGAAGCGTCATGTAAACAATCATAGAAGTGTCATGTAAAAAATCATAGAAGCGTCATGTAAACAATCATAGAAGCGTCATGTAAACAATCATAGAAGCGTCATGTAAACAATCATAGAAGTGTCATGTAAAAAATCATAGAAGCGTCATGTAAAAAATCTTAGAAGCGTCATGTAAACAATCATAGAAGCGTCATGTAAACAATCATAGAAGCGTCATGTAAAAAATCATAGAAGCGTCATATAAAAATCGTAGAAGCGTCATGTAAACAACCATAAAGGCGTCATGTAAAAAATCGTAGAAGCGTCATGTAAAAAATCTTAGAAGCGTCATGTAAACAATCATAGAAGCGTCATGTAAACAATCATAGAAGCGTCATGTAAACAATCATAGAAGCGTCATGTAAACAATCATAGAAGCGTCATGTAAAAAATCATAGAAGCGTCATGTAAAAAATCATAGAAGCGTCATATAAAAATCGTAGAAGCGTCATGTAAACAACCATAAAGGCGTCATGTAAAAAATCGTAGAAGCGTCATGTAAAAAATCTTAGAAGCGTCATGTAAACAATCGTAGAAGCGTCATGTAAAAAATCGTAGAAGCGTCATGTAAAAAATCATAGAAGCGTCATATAAAAATCGTAGAAGCGTCATGTAAACAATCATAAAAGCGTCATGTAAAAAATCGTAGAAGCGTCATGTAAAAAATCTTAGAAGCGTCATGTAAACAATCATAGAAGCGTCATATAAAAATCGTAGAAGCGTCATGTAAACAAACATAGAAGCGTCATTTAAAAATCATAGAAGCGTCATGTAAACAATCATAGAAGCGTCATGTAAACAATCATAGAAGCGTCATGTAAACAATCATAGAAGCGTCATGTAAAAAATCATAGAAGCGTCATGTAAAAGATCATAGAAGCGTCATGTAAAAAATCGTAGAAGCGTCATGTAAAAAATCTTAGAAGCGTCATGTAAACAATCATAGAAGCGTCATGTAAACAATCATAAAAGCGTCATGTAAAAAATCGTAGAAGCGTCATGTAAAAAATCTTAGAAGCGTCATGTAAAAAATCTTAGAAGCGTCATGTAAACAATCATAGAAGCGTCATGTAAACAAGCATAGAAGCGTCATGTAAACAAGCATAGAAGCGTCATGTAAAAATCATAGAAGGATCAAGAAAAAATCATAGAAGCCTCATTTAAAAACTAATGAAAGTGTCATTTAAAAAATTAAGAAGCGTCACGGTAGAATAAAAGAAACGTCATGTCAGACATGAAGGGTTCATGTAAAAATTAAATGCAACTATAATGCTGTGCTGGGGAGAAAAACTGAGACGTCAAGGCTCTCAGAGAATAACTGAGATTACGGGGGGGGGTTTCTGAGATGTCAAAGCAAAAGTCAGAAGCTACTTCAAAGTTCATGTACTTTACTCCATTTTTTTATTGCATTCTTTGTTGGCTCGTCACGGGGGGGGCGCTGATAGAAGAAAAGTCATGTAAAAAATAAAAGTAGCACTATGTATACATAAAAGAAAAGTCATGTCGAAGTTAAAAGATTCATTTGGGAATTGCTACGATGTCAAAGCTTGGTGGAAATCGTTATAGTGCTGTGATTCTTAAAGAAAGAATCACTAAAATGTCAAGCCTTAGGGGAGAAGAATTGCTGAGATTTCAAGGCTTTAGGTTGGGTTAAAGTTAGGTTTAGGTCAGGTGTGGGTTGAGGGTTATATTTTATCGGGTTTCAAGGTTAACAGGGGATTTTTTAGATTTCAAGGTTTATGGGGGCCATTGCTGACATGTCAAGGCTTACGGGGGAATAGCTGAGATGTCAAGGCTCACGGGGGTATAAATGAGATTTCAAGGCTAAAGTCAGAAGCTACATGTAGTTTATTGAAAACTTTTTATTACATTATTTGATGCCTCCTTAGGGGAGGAATCGCTGATAAAAAAGCGTAATGTAAAAAATAAAAGAAGCTTCATGTCGAAGTTAAGAGATTCATTTGGGAATCCCTACGATGTCGAGGCTTGCAAGGAATCGCTATAATGCTGTAGTAGTGCTATAATGACTCTTAGGGAGAATTACTGAAATTTCAATGCTTTAGGGTTAGGTTAGGGTTTGGGTTAGGGTTAGGCTAGGGTTAGGGTTAGAAGGTTGACAGATATTTTTAGATTTCCAAGGCTTATTGGGGGCATTGCTGAGATGTCAAGGGGGGAAGTTGATATGTTAAAGCTTGTGGGGGGGATAACTGACATGTCAAGGCTTACAAGGTTTGACAGGAGATTTTTTAAGATTTCAAGGATACATGTAGCTTATTAAAAAAACGTGTATTGCATTTCTTTGGCTCCCCAACGGGGGGCGTAGATTGCTAGTCTAAATATACTAAATCTCTAAGGTTTGTATGCTTGAATGAATGAATGTCCATAACGCTCTAGTCTAAATATACTAAATCTCTAAGGTTTGTATGCTTGAATGAATGAATGTCCATAACGCTCTAGAGCGAGCAATCCAATATACTAAAAATCAAAACTTTCCTATATACTAAAAATGAGTTGTTTGTTTGTTTGTTTGTACGCAATCGATTAGAGAAAAAATGGCTGGACCGATTTTCATGAGACTTGCACTGTTCGATCAGAAATTTTCCCGTGACGGTACATGCATCGTGGCTAAGAAATTGCTCGATGCTAAAGGCATTAAATATTCGAAAAACATGCTTTTTTGCAAAGGTCAAGCAAACTTTTCGACTTGAAATGCATTGTAAGAATGCTAGAGAAAAACTGACTGGTTGAACTCTGATTCTGAAATAGATTGCATCATCACTGAATTGTAACTCCGACTTGAATTGAAAATGCAGTGTGGAAGCGTAGCACCAGACTTGATTTAAATTGCGTAACCATATTGTTAACTGATACTGACTGACTGAGAAACTGATTATGTCATAACTGCTTCGTGTGATTTACTCTATGCTTGGATTTTAAAGTGTTGAATTATATAAGTGCAAAATTTGATGTTATCAAAACGATGAGAACTAGCCTAGAGGTGAACAGACTGAACTGCTAAATGCAGCGATGATGGTTCGAATTTTCATAGAGTATAATTTTTTTAATTAAAGCTTTTCAACGTCAGGAAAACTAAAAGACTTTTTAAAAAGAATTGCGTCATGTAAAATCATAGAAGCGTCATGTAAACAATCATAGAAGCGTCATGTAAACAATCATAGAAGCGTCATGTAAAAAATCTTAGAAGCGTCATGTAAACAATCATAGAAGCGTCATGTAAACAATCATAGAAGCGTCATGTAAACAATCATAGAAGCGTCATGTAAACAATCATAGAAGCGTCATGTAAACAATCATAGAAGCGTCATTTAAAAAATCATAGAAGCGTCATATAAAAATCGTAGAAGCGTCATGTAAACAATCATAGAAGCGTCATTTAAAAATCGTAGAAGCGTCATGTAAACAATCATAGAAGCGTCATTTAAAAAATCATAGAAGCGTCATTAAAAA
The DNA here is from genome assembly GCA_002269645.1 of Macrostomum lignano. NCBI lineage: Eukaryota > Metazoa > Platyhelminthes > Macrostomidae > Macrostomum > Macrostomum lignano. The sequence continues at coordinate 159,651 of NIVC01001356.1, forward strand.
ATCATAGAAGCGTCATGTAAAAAATCGTAGAAGCGTCATGTAAAAAATCTTGGAAGCGTCATGTAAACAATCATAGAAGCGTCATGTAAACAATCATAGAAGCGTCATGTAAACAATCATAGAAGCGTCATTTAAAAATCGTAGAAGCGTCATGTAAACAATCATAGAAGCGTCATTTAAAAAATCATAGAAGCGTCATTAAAAAATCATAGAAGCGTCATGTAAAAAATCGTAGAAGCGTCATGTAAAAAATCTTGGAAGCGTCATGTAAACAATCATAGAAGCGTCATGTAAACAATCATAGAAGCGTCATGTAAACAATCATAGAAGCGTCATGTAAACAATCAAAGAAGCGTCATGTAAACAATCATAGAAGCGTCATGTAAACAATCATAGAAGCGTCATGTAAAAAATCATAGAAGCGTCATGTAAACAATCATAGAAGCGTCAGGTAAACAATCATAGAAGCGTCATGTATTGAATCATAGAAGCGTCATGTAAACAATCATAGAAGCGTCATGTAAACAATCATAGAAGCGTCATATAAAAACATAGAAGCGTCATTTAAAAAATCATAGAAGCGTCATGTAAACAATCATAGAAGCGTCATGTAAACAATCATAGAAGCGACATGTAAACAATCATAGAAGCGTCGTGTAAAAATCATAGAAGCGTCATGTAAAAAATCATAGAAGCGTCATGTAAACAATCATAGAAGCGTCATGTAAATAATCATAGAAGCGTCATGTAAAAATCATAGAAGCGTCAAGAAAAAATCATAGAAGCCTCATTTAAAAACTAATGAAAGTGTCATTTAAAAAATTTAGAAGCGTCACGGTAGAATAAAAGAAACGTCATGTCAGACATGAAGGGTTCATGTAAAAATTAAATGCAACTATAGTGCTGTGCTGGGGAGAAAAACTGAGACGTAAAGGCTCTCAGAGAATAACTGAGATTACGGGGGGGGGGGTTTCTGAGATGTCAAAGCAAAAGTCAGAAGCTACTTCAAAGTTCATGTCACGGGGGGGGGCGCTGATAGAAGAAAAGTCATGTAAAAAATAAAAGTAGCACTATGTATACATAAAAGAAAAGTCATGTCGAAGTTAAAAGATTCATTTGGGAATTGCTACGATGTCAAAGCTTGGTGGAAATCGTTATAGTGCTGTGATTCTTAAAGAAGGAATCACTAAAATGTCAAGGCTTAGGGGAGAAGAATTGCTGAGATTTCAAGGCTTTAGGTTGGGTTAAAGTTAGGTTTAGGTCAGGTGTGGGTTGAGGGTTATATTTTATCGGGTTTCAAGGTTAACAGGGGATTTTTTAGATTTCAATGTTTATGGGGGCCATTGCTGACATGTCAAGGCTCACGGGGGTATAAATGAGATTTCAAGGCTAAAGTCAGAAGCTACATGTAGTTTATTGAAAACTTTTTATTACATTATTTGATGCCTCCTCAGGGGAGGGATCGCTGATAAAAAAAGCGTAATGTAAAAAATTACATTACGATAAAAATGATAAAAAAAGCGTAATGTAAAAAATAAAAGAAGCTTCATGTCGAATTTAAGAGATTCATTTGGGAATCCCTACGATGTCGAGGCTTGCAGGGAATCGCTATAATGCTGTAGTAGTGCTATAATGACTCTTAGAGAGAATTACTGAAATTTCAATGCTTTAGGGTTAGGTTAGGGTTAGGGTTAGGTTAGGGTTAGGGCTAGGGTTAGGGTTAGGGTTAGGGTTAGGCTAGGGTTAGGGTTAGAAGGTTGACAGATATTTTTAGATTTCCAAGGCTTATTGGGGGCATTGCTGAGATGTCAAGGGGGGAAGTTGATATGTTAAAGCTTGTGGGGGGGATAACTGACATGTCAAGGCTTACAAGGTTTGACAGGAGATTTTTTAAGATTTCAAGGATACATGTAGCTTATTAAAAAAACGTGTATTGCATTTCTTTGGCTCCCCAACGGGGGGCGTAGATTGCTAGTCCAGTCTATAGATTATCAATTCAGTCTATAGATTAGCAATCCAGTCTATAGATTAGCAATATAGTCTATAGATTAGCAATCTAGTCTATAGATTAGCAATCCAGTCTATAGATTAGCAATATAGTCTATAGATTAGCAATCCAGTCTATAGATTAGCAATCCAGTCTATAGATTTGCAATCTAGTCTATAGATTAGCAATCCAGTCTATAGATTAGCAATATAGTCTATAGATTAGCAATCTAGTCTATAGATTAGCAATCCAGTCTATAGATTAGCAATATAGTCTATAGATTAGCAATCCAGTCTATAGATTAGCAATCCAGTCTATAGATTAGCAATTCAGTCTATAGATTAGCAATCCAGTCTATAGATTAGCAATCCAGTCTATAGATTAGCAATATAGTCTATAGATTAGCAATTCAGTCTATAGATTAGCAATATAGTCTATAGATTAGCAATCTAGTCTATAGATTAGCAATCCAGTCTATAGATTAGCAATCCAGTCTATAGATTAGCAATATAGTCTATAGATTAGCAATCCAGTCTATAGATTAGCAATTCAGTCTATAGATTAGCAATTCAGTCTATAGATTAGCAATATAGTCAATAGATTAGCAATCTAGTCTATAGATTAGCAATCCAGTCTATAGATTAGCAATTCAGTCTATAGATTAGCAATTCAGTCTATAGATTAGCAATATAGTCTATAGATTAGCAATCTAGTCTATAGATTAGCAATCCAGTCCATAGATTAGCAATTCAGTCTATAGATTAGCAATCCAGTCTATAGATTAGCAATATAGTCTATAGATTAGCAATCCAGTCTATAGATTAGCAATCCAGTCTATAGATTAGCAATTCAGTCTATAGATTAGCAATCCAGTCTATAGATTTGCAATCTAGTCTATAGATTAGCAATCCAGTCCATAGATTAGCAATTCAGTCTATAGATTAGCAATCCAATCTATAGATTTGCAATTTAGTCTATAGATAAGCAATCCAGTCTATAGATTAGCAATATAGTCTATACATTAGCTATCCCGGAACCAGATGGCATAATGATGACAGCTTTATCTTGCCATTGTGTCGAGGTAAAAATACTATGCATACAGTATCGCCGATAGGCCTGACGAACAGCATGAGTAGATCCCAGGAAAACCTTATTTCAAAGTTAATTGTCGCAATTTCCCAAAAAAAAAATCAATTTTCTGTGTTGTGTTGCCCCTGATCGACGCTTCTGAATCATTGTACACTCAACGTCAAGGACAAGGTAGAAAAACACAAAATACTGTAGAAGTTTCAAATTCGACAAGGTACATGTAATTACTTATATTGATTTACTGTAGATTAAAGAGTGGATATGAAGCTACGAGTATATAACATGCACGAACTGTATTCATACAATTATGACCAGACTGTACAAGCAAAAAGTACTTCAATTCTCCTCGGGATGCGATGCTAGCAGGGAAAATTTATTAAAAATTCCTCTTAACAAGTTTCCCTCCCACTGAACAAGAAAACTCACTTGGGCTCCAATTGATTGCAGTCATGGTATACGCAATCGTTATGTGTCGTGGGTCGTTTATCAATTAGAACATTTTTTTCCAAAGTGCATTCTAAAGCTGCAAAACTGCATTAACGGGATGGGAAGCTTTTAGCTTGTTTAGCACCTTGAATTCCCAATGTCACATCTTCTGGATTTTGAAAAGCAGCTAACCTTGGCCTTATTCGTTTTGAAAACATTTTTCCTTTTGGGGGAGGGGCTTTTAAAAGTTGACACGGAAACTGTGGCCATTCGCCTAGTCATAGTAGTCTATGTCCCAAACCAAAATACTTGGAAGGCGCTATGAGTCTTCCACTTCTATATTTAAAACCAAAAGATCTTGGCAAGTCCTTACAGTGTACTGTGCTGTCAAAAGCGAAATTACAGTCATAAAAATGGCACTGCACAAAAACCATCAAGCAAAGGCAGAGACATCCTGACGGTCCATGTCCCCAGTTATTGTCAATCAATCACAATTTGGCAGGTAATCGCAGCATGTGACGATGCCAATGGCTTTCTTCGCAACCAGCATCATGACTAGCTCTTGTTTTGCAGGGTGAAGTCTGACGGTGGCGTCGCCAGCTCCTCAGTCGTAGCACGCGCCTTCACTGGCTGCTTTGAAAACGCTGTGAGCAAGCTCAACCGGGATTGAGAGCCGGCGAATAGTAGGGTTGCAGTGTGGCGCGCAGGGAGATCCGCAGGGAGCACAATCCATTGATGAATTCCTGGAATCGCTGGTGGATCAAAATTGTTATATGATCTCGTAGATGAGGCCCATCTCCTCCTACGTTGTCAGCGCCACATTTACTTTGCTTCCCTTCCGAGCATGAGCTGGGCTGCCTATCCTGCTTTCCCTTGGCCCAATTCGTGTCTAGATGTTAAGGCCGCACTCATCAAGGAACACAACAGTCGTGTTCAGCTGCTGTGTTGATGAAACATAGGGCATACTCCTGCCTAATTTGTACGGCGCGATCAGAATTGCGAGCTTCCGGAATGTTGCTTCCCTTCGTAGTATCCTTCAGAGTGTACTGCTGTCCATCCAGTGCTGGTAAAATGGTTGTCTTGTCGATGATCCACTGCAGACCATTGAACTGTTTCAGCAAGCGCTGCCGCATCGGCTGTGTTAGAAATGTGTACATGTACATGTACTCTCAGAAATGCTTCTGCACTGAATGGTCTTTAGTAATATAGCCTGGCTATAGACAAAATTAGCGGCTGGAGTGGCCCAAGGAATTCTAAATCTATTTCTCAAGGGGTTTGGACATGGACTTCTATACTTGGCATCTAAGATGCTAAGTATAGAAGTCCATGGGTTCATGGAAAATGGATTGCCTCAATTGAAAAAAAACTGATTGCGCTAACCATTTTGGTTTGGGCCATAGACTATACTTTGACAAGGCGAACCCACATGGCCACATTCAGTCTCCCGAATGGAAAATTGACTGCAAAAAGTGATAATATTTTCTCCAAAGGAATGAGCCTATAGGAGCACGCAATTTGATCCTTAGCGGAGTGGTCAAGCAATTGAAGACTTGCGTTTTCATTTCTATGACCCAGTAGAGGGGGTAATTTGTGCAAGAAGCCATTTTGAGATCACTTTGGGCGCTCGACCGCGCGCAATGCTTTTGAAGCTTTTTATAATAATTTTTCAGCTTATACGATTCAAAAACTTTTAGCTTTAGACCACAGCTAGCTATCTATATGTCTTGATGTGCAATAAATCATAAGCTACATGTAGGATCGCATCGCTCGATTATTCAATAATGTAAATTATAGATCGAGATTGCATATCAGAATGCTAAAATAGATAAATATACAACTCTCCTACTGTAAGTAGCATAATAAAGCATATGATAATAAATAGAGTATATTTTCCACTCGAAAGGAGCAAACATCATGAAGCTGACACAGAGGCCTAAAGTATCATAATAAACTAGCATTTTGGCAGCTAAATTGTTTCATTGCCCTCTTGTAGGAGGCTGGTTTTATCTCAGCAACAGCAACAGGGTCAAGTTAAGTCTAGGTACATGTAATTACCGATTGAATACTAGTACGTGAACAAGTACTGAAGTAGAGGGATCATTATACTAGTGTATTCAATTTTCTTAGAAATGACATGGAGGCCGAGGCCGGGTCGCTAGGACGAATTAATGTACTGGCACTACATGTACATGTACTGCTGGTTTTGTGTACGTTTCTAATGCTGTGTATGGAATTTATTAATGTTTTTAAAGAACCCATAGCGTTTTGTGTTCTCTACAAAACATGTGTTTTACCATAGATGAATTCGGTCAAGCAACCGGTGCAGAAAATTCCAAGATCCAAGAATAATGATCCAGCTTCCTCTTTTCTAGAGATTAAAAAAACGTTTTTCTTCTTTAAGCATTTTTAGCGCTAAGTTTTCCTTAATTAGTAATAATCCATAGAAATAAAGACTTTTCGTGACAATATTTGCGTTCTCCGAGATTTTATTTGGTAATATTCAATAATATCCCGTAAAGTCTTAATGTCTATGGTTTATACGAGATTACACGCCTTTTTCGGGAGTTATTTTTATAAATCCCTCGGGCCTCGGGCCCTCGTCATTTATACAAATAACTCCCTCAAAAGGCATGTTTAATCTGATACATAATAGCCGTAATTGAATATTTTTTGTTTCCGGTAATTTCTTTGCTACACCTTCTTCCATTAGCCGTTTTTGTTATTTCTCATTTTCTTTTGTAAAAAACTTTTTCCGCGAAAGCTGTGGTTTAAATTCTTAAAACGAAGCAGAGAAGAACCTATCTATATTAATTGATTTGCGATTTCTTGTGACTTGGAAACAAACAAAGCTAAAAGCAAAAAGAATTTAGACCCCTATCTGTGATTTTAGGGTCCTGAGAATAGAGTAAAATCGACTGCCTGCTCATGTCTATTATTGTCTGAAATTTGACATTCCCGCACAATGCTACGCCTACAACCACAAGGCATACATAGGCCTAGGTTTTTTTGTGCGATAGTAGGGATGCTATTATATTATAATAGCATGCTCCAAAAGCACTTCCTGACTCAAAATCGCATCCTTAAATTGGACCTTGAATGCGATTTTGAATCCTTGTAAAAACGTTCTAAAAACTTTTAGAAAACAAGGATTCGCTGATACTGATAGGCTATTAGGACGCTACACTTGTGATTCAGAAAAAAATAGGGTTTTTGAAGTATTTATTTAGGTAATTTTTGGCCAATAGGTTTGTCACAATGAGTAGAATACTTTAGCCACCATTTGATCTATCTATTATATTTTTTACCATTGTATAGGGGGCCTAGGTCTAATTGCATTTTGGTAAAAGTTGTTGATAAAAATATTTAGTGCTAAACTATAAATCTAGTGCCCCCTTCAAGGCACCCAATAAGCAAAGGACAAACATCATTTAGGCCTATATAAATCCTATTTGTTTTAATACCTAGGCCTAAGTAATTCTCCCAGTAGGCTTAAGAGGTGTAAATTTACTTTCATTTGCAATTTTTTTCATTTAAAATGGTGCCAATGATGCAGAATGATGAATGGGAGTTGTCTATGGCCCATAAGACCTACTAGCCGCGTAGAGTTGTTTGGGGCACAAAAATTTGGCTGAGTTTTATTGAGCCCTCACTATAATTTGGACTTTAGAGACTTCGAGACTCTTTTGATTTGCAAATGGCTGGACGGCCCCCAAGACCATTGTGGATTGTGCGACCAAATGAAGTTCTGTCAGCACAGGCACTGATGGAACTAAATATGAATTTAAGGGATCTAATGGAAGTGACGGCAAGTATTGACGAGACCATGTGGTGGCTTGCTTGTCATGGACTATTGGCCAACCAATGGACCTACCCATGTGCTGCACATACATCAATGAATCTGCAGCACTGCAATGGAAAGCAATTCATTGATGGCTATGCCTGGGACTGTAAAACCTGTTGACACTAGGAGAGCATATGTAAGGGCTCCTTTTTTGAGGCCAGCCATTTGGACCTGCAGCAGCTAATCACCTTGTTGCAATGCTAGGCCAAAAACGAGTCCATGTCAACCGTCATACATGAGTGTTGCATCAGCCGCACCACTGTTGACTGGCTCAACTTTGTTCGCAACATCTGTTGCCAGTACTTTGTGGATCACCCAATGCAGCTGGGTGGCCCTAGTCATGTGTTCGAGATTGATGAAAGTTGGTTCTTCCACTGCAAGTGTCACCAAGGAGCCTACCGTGATAGTTACTGGGTGCTCGGAATGGTGGAACGAGGCTTGCCCAAGTGCATGCAACAAGGATCTTACCATTTTTTCAGCATACAACAGGGTATATCTTGGTGTACATGACACAATAGATATATTCTGTCAAATGACAATTTTTATATTGGCACATAGACCCAGTAGGGTCTATACAGAAGAGGTCTCATTATTTTTTCTAGCATTAAACCTAGTGTATACTAATATACAATCCAAATGATGGCATCTTAGTAATTCCCCTAGTAAGGCTTGACACCTCAACAATTCCTCCAATAAGCCTTGAAATCTTAGCAGTTCCCCTAATATATTTTGATATCTCAGTGTCATAAAATATATATTGTTTATCTTTTGTTTTAAGTACTTGATATTCTAGTATACTTAAAATTATTGGATCTAGAATACAAATGCTCTTCTATAATCTAGCCTTTGTTGATATAGATGATTACTCTGAATTCATTTATCAAGAATCAAGATCTACAATAGTTTCAAAATTTTGTTTTCTATATTTCAAGATATATAATACTTTTAGTAAGGTAATCTATTTGATCTATCTAATTATTCGGTTGAAGGAAAAGTTCTCTCTGATTTTAAGAACTTATATTGTACTAAGTTTTTATAGAACTGAAGCAACTTCATATCACCTTCATTACCATCATATTTGATGACTTTCTGCCATTGTTTATGTAGACTCATGATGCCATCCTTAAAGAACTTAGCTGGTTTTGAGGCAAAGAAGTTGTCTAGCCAGACATTGAGTTCATTCTCATCATTGAACAATTTCTCAGCCATAGCACTGGACAGGGATATTAACAAATGGTAATCAGATAGTGCAAGGTCTGGTGGATGGGGTAAAACCTCCCAGCCCAGATCAAGCAGCTTCTGCTAAGTAACCTTTGCTATGTGTGGCCGTGCATTGTCGTGAAGAAAATAGACTGGACTGTGATTAGGGTGCTTTTCTTTGATCTTTGCTGCCAAATCATCCAGTTGCTAACAGTACTTGTCAGCTGTAATTGTCAAGTTTGGTAGCAGCAGCTCATAGTGAATGATGCCATTGCAGTCCCACTAGATGCTGAGCAGTGGTGCTTGTGGCTGTGGTTTTGGCACTTCATTTTCGTCTACCCACAAAGCATAGCATTTCATGTTGGTGCATAAACACCACTTTTCATCACCCATCACTATGGATGTCAGCCAATGGGTTGTGCAACAGTAGGACAAAAGAAACATCGCAGCATCAGTGCAATGCCAATGGTCAAACTTAGTAAGGTTGTGGGATACCCATTGTGCCAACTTGTACATCCTACCCAGCTGGCACAGGTGATCAATGATGGTGGTCTGGTGTACCCAGAAGAGATCTGCCATTTCACACGAGGTTTGGTGGGGATCACTTTCTACAAGCTGGCACAGCTGCTCATCATCCACTCCCAATTGTTGACCTGATTGAGGCTGGTCTTTGAGTTCAAAGTTTCCATTGCAGAAATGAGTGAACCAGTCCCGGACAGTTCTGTTGGATACAGTACCCTCTCCAAATGCAGAGTTAATGCGACATGCCAATGCTTAAGTCCAGATTTAAAGTCGTAGAGCAAACATCCAAGAATATAGAGTCTTGAAATTTCCATTTTTTAGGCACTATTCTGAAGAAAATAGAAGGCAATGACTATGACATGATGCCCACCTATCCTTCTTTATAATCCAGCAATGAAAGGTTCTAGAACTTTCAAAATTTTCCTTGCATTATAGTTTTCTAGAATTGGCGAGAACTTTCCCTTGAACCGAATAATAGCATTTTTAACTATTGTGATAACATTGATTAAGATGGCAATTAGTTCTTTGCATATATTTATAACCTCTAAAATTATACTACTCAGGTAACTATTTTGTAACTTACCTAAAAACAAACAAAATCTTTCTATTCATTGTCAAATTCCCAATTCCCATTGCTTGAGTCCCCCATTCTAGGAACTTAAAAGCTTAAATTTAGTCCCCATTATCCCAAACCTATCACTTTGAAACTGGAAAATCCAATCCATTTATTTTTACTTCCCTAACCCTATCAAAGCAATAGCTCCATTGGTTTATTTGAGTGGTATTACTAGATACAGGAACTAGATATATAAAGTACAAGGTCTCAAAACCATATCCATATCTGTATGCTTCCCCAAAAACCTCTATTCATAACTTCCCATAGCTATATCTGTAGCTATGGTGGAACTCTAAAATTTTTATCAATCCCAAAAATCATAAAAGGTAACCAATTTATCCTTGGTATCCCTCACATACATGCGCAACCTCCAAAATTCGGTCGGCCATGCGACTTAGTTTTAACAAAAATGCGACTTACATGTAAAAAACCCTAACGCAAAATTAACGCAACTTTGGGTAAACGGCAGGAGTAACTATAACTGTCTTAATAAGTCAAAATGCCTCGTCAGCTACTTAGTACTACTACTTTGGTATTTTTTGGGTGGGCATTTTTGCGACTTCCTTGGTTGGCCGCCAAATCGGTCGGCCGACTCGGCCGACTGTTGCGCATGTATGATCCTTCAGGTTAGCTTTTTAGTTAAGCAGAACTGGATGTGGTTAGTTTACCTCAGTTTGAGCACTGTTGCTGACTGTTCATCATAAATTTTGCTAATTGACAGGTATAGTATAACTTTATTTATTATATATTTGTTTATCTGACATTGTGCCAACAATGCTTGGCTATTTGCTTTTCAGTCTATCCTAGAAGATTTACTGCAGTTCCATCGGCACCAGCTACAGCTCTGGTCTGGTCGCCTTGATCGATATGAGCGTCTGAACTCTCAACTTGATCAACTGTTGAGACCTTGGCCAGCAGCTTTGCTGGCACCTGTTGCACCTGCTACACCAGACAATGACCAAGTTCAAGTACCAGATGAAGCATTAGAATCTGGCAATACGGTTGAGTCGGACAGTGCAGAACTTGTATCAGAAGTTGATCGATTACTAGCTAAAGCTAATAGTGTTATTTCGGCTCGTTCCGCTTCCGCGTCTAGTGAACAAAGATCAGATAAAGAGAAGAAAGCAACAACAGCAGCAAAGACTAGCACTTCCAAGTCCAGTTCCGCTGGTAGTAACGTAGCAAAGAAGCCAGCCCAGAAGGGCCCTCCAGTGCCAGCAGTTAAACCTGCTCTAACCAGCACCAAAGCTGTACCAAAGAAACCACCCGGTCCATCTTATAAACCCGCCCACGTGACTGCTCCATTTCGCACCGATCCAAAGTTACATCGTCGGGTAGCTGTCAATCAGCAGTACAGAGCTGCAGGGCGGAGCAAGGCTCGAGCTCAGGCTGCCGCTGATGCGGCCGAAGCTGCCCGGCCGGCTAGGTTAGTTGGCCAGTGGCTTGGAGGCGATGATAAATCTGCAACTGGACGGATTAGTAAATCCGCTGAAGCGCAGTCTTCGACTTTGGCTTCGAATCCAGCGCCGCCTCAGTTGGCACCGGTTCTTCCTTCCAATGGTCGACGATCTTTATCGGCTGATTTTCCGCTGCCTCCGTTGTTGAATTCGTCTAATAAAAATAGTGCTAGCAATCCTACTGCAAGTAGTAGTCAAGCACCATCCGAGCCTACATCAGTTCCATTGAGCTCTGTACCTATACCGGAGTCTATCTCGGTTGCCGTAGAAACTAACAGGCGTCTAAGACGTCGTCTACGTTTAGCCGTGTCTAACGGGCGGTTTAGTAGTAGTTCACCGTCGTCTCGAGCGGAGAGTTCATTTCTTGACAAGTTTAGCCTAGCAACTAAACGAATGTCGTCTTCTTCGTCAGAGACTATTGGTACTAAGCCTAGGACTGTTGTTGCTATGGCTAAACTATTAGATAGTTTGTTGGCTGAGTATCATCTTCAGGAAGAGTCCACCGGAAGCGATGCTAATTTAAGACTGCTAGCAAAGATTCGCAGTCTGTATGTTTTGTTAAAATCAAAGAAAATATTATACGATACTAATAATAATAATAGTGGAAATGAGAAAATCAGTGTAAAAACCGGATTATCAAATTCGGCATTCTGCTTGGCCAATATGCCAGACTTGTTTCCGTTCGCTTCTAAGCGTTGCCTTACCTTGAGCGCCGAATTGCCCGCTCTTGTTGTGCAAGCAGACCTGTCCGAATTGTTGCTAACCAGTTGGAAATCGAATGTCGAACTTTATAGGAGAATCACTTCGGATCCGGTGGCATTGCGGCAATTGTGGGCGCTTGCTGGTGGAGGCGGAGGCGGCTCCGCGGACAGTCGGTCCTCTTGGTTTGCTGGACGTCAACCGCATCTGCCTGTTACAATTAGTACCGTTCCATAAACTAATTTTGTATTCTGATGAAGACTGACTTATAGCTAAGGTTGTGAAGTTTAAAGACATTGCTCAGTAACATTTGGTGTACAAGGAATTGACATTTGAGAGTCTTTATTTAACGCGTGCGTTTGTACACCGTGCTTAAAATCTTCCCCTTTATCTAACCTAAGAGTAGAATCCGCCCCTTCACCGCCCTTTTTGCCCTTAGAATCTGCTCTTTTGCCGCCCCAAGAATCTGCCTCTTCACCGCCCCTGGAATCCATCCTTTTACCGCCCCTCAAATCCGCCCCTTTTCGCGCCTTTACCGCCCATTTACCGCCCCTTTCTTTCCCTTAGAATCTGCTCCTTTGCCGCGCCTAGAATCCGTCCCTTTACCACCCATAAAATCCGCCCCTTTCCGCCCCCTTTCCGCCCCTAGAATCCACCTTTTTACCGCCCCCAAAATCCGCCCCTTTACCACCCCTAGAATCCGCCCCTTTTCCGCCCCTAAAGTTGCCAATTTTTCGCAACTGAATCGTCTCTTTACTGCCCGTTACAACCACCCATATTATACGTGAACGAAACGTTTGAGTCCAATTCACGATATTAGCTGGGGTCCAAAAGTTCACCATGTTTTTTTACTCGTGTCGTAAAAGAACGTTTGAGTTCAAGCTTTCTCCTACTCAGCTTTTTTATGCCGTCCCAGATTGAACCTAACTGCTCTCTGTTTTAACAACCTGTGTACATAATTTTTTATCTGATTTCTTTTATCTGACTTGATTCAAATTCATTTATTTATAGAAGCAAATCTTTATCCAATGTTGCTTTCTGCTTCATAAGCGTTTGTATTTCTGTGTAAATAATCTGTCTTCACTTTTTGCCAAGGCCAACTTCTTTAAGACAATTAATCTTATCCAAGTAAGCGATTATTGCTCATTCATTTTTGCTGTGTACAATGAGTAGTTGAACTTTTTTAAATAATCCTAAATGCATTAATTTATGGTAACATTCCAAATTTTATTAGAAAATATGTCTTTGTCTTGGATTCTTTGCTGTAATGTATTTTGTATTCTTTAGCTTCTTTCTGTTAAAGTCCTGATCTCATTTTGAGTTTGTATTGGTCATGACCTCATCCTGAGTTTGTTGTGGGTCATGACCTTATCCTGAGTTTGTGTGGGTCATGACCTCATCCTGAGTTTGTGTGGGTCATGACCTTATCCTGAGTTTGTTGTGGGTCATGACCTCATCCTGAGTTTGTGGTGAGTCATGACCTCATCCTGAGTTTATATGGGTCATAACCTCATCCTGAGTTTGTGTGGATCATGACCTTATCCTGAGTTTGTTGTGGGTCATGACCTTATCCTGAGTTTGTGTGGGTCATGACCTCATCCTGAGTTTGCATGAGTCATGACCTCACCCTGAGTTTGTATGAGTCATGACCTCATCCTGAGTTTGTTGTGGGTCATGACCTCACCCTGAGTTTGTTGTGGGTCATGACCTCGTCATGAGTTTGTTGTGGGTCATGACCTCGTCATGAGTTTGTTGTGGGTCATGACCTCATCCTGAGTTTGTTGTGGGTCATGACCTCATCCTGAGTTTGTTGTGGGTCATGACCTCATCCTGAGTTTGCATGAGTCATGACCTCACCCTGAGTTTGTATGAGTCATGACCTCATCCTGAGTTTGTGGTGAGTCATGACCTAATTCTAATTTTTTTGGGTCATGACCTTACCCTGAGTTTACGAGTAAATGGGTCATCATCCTGAGTTTATATGGGTCATGACCTCATCCTGAGTTCATATGGGTCATGACCTCTTCCTTGATTTTCGAGAATTAAGTAGCAATAACCTCCATTTTAACTGACTGGTTTGCGTTTACATCTATGAGACTATGAATATACAGTTACTATTAAGATTCCTATGTACCTACAATTCCAGGTTTTAGTAAGCCACTAAGAAAAGCTGCAGCAGAATGTCTTCAAGCTCCGATCAGCCGCTTGTCCAACGCGTGCTGGCCGTGTCAGCCGCCTCGGCGGCTCGGGCCAGCCTTGTCATTCGCCAGGTGATGTCTAGCGGCCAGTTGGGCATTGTTGAGAAGGGCAAAAATGACCTGCAGACAGCTGCCGATCGCGGAGCCCAGCGGATTATAATTGGCAATTTGAGATTGGCCTTCCCTGGGCTCACTGTCATCGGCGAGGAGGATGAGGATCCCAATGCTGAGCCGCTGAGGCCGGATGAGCTGGTGCAGCCGGATGCCGGGGTGTTGGCGAAGGACTGCCCCGCTGCGCTGAGGGATGTTCCTGTTGGTGACGTCACTGTGAGTGCCGCTTGCTGTCTGTCTGCCTGTCTGTCTGTCTGTCTGTCTGTCTGTCTGTCATAGTGTCTGTCTGTCTGTTTGTCTGTTTGTCTGTCTGTCTTTCTGTCTGTCTGTCTGCCTGTCTGTCTGTCTGTCTGTCTGTCTGTCATAGTGTCTGTCTGTCATAGTGTCTGTCTGTCTGTCTGTCTGTCTGTCTGTCTGTCTGTCTGTCTGTCTGTCTGTCTGTCTGTCTGTCTGTCTGTCTGTCTGTCTGTCTGTCTGTCAGAGTGTCTGTCTGTCTGTCTGTCTGTCTGTCTGTCTTTCTGTCTGTCTGTCTGTCTGTCTGTCTGTCTGTCATACTGTCTGTCTGTCATACTGTCTGTCTGTCTGTCTGTCTGTCTGTCTGTCTGTCTGTCTGTCTGTCTGTCTGTCTGTCTGTCTGTCTGTCATAGTGTCTGTGTCTGTCTGTCTGTCTGTCTATCTGTAGTAGTAGATCATGCAGATATCATGTACAGACGTACAGTTTGAATTTAATCACAATGTCATTCCATCTCTCTTCCCCTCTCTCCACCCCGGCAACCAGGTGTGGGTTGACCCCCTAGACGGCACGTCGGAATTCGCCGCCAATCTCTTAGATCACGTGACCGTGCTGATCGGTATCGCCGTAGGCAGCCGCGCAGTAGCCGGGGTGATCTGCCAGCCCTACTACAACTATCAGACTCTGTCGCCCGATCAGATGGGCCGCCTGATCTGGTCTCTGGAAGGACTTGGCGTGTTCGGCCTATCAGAAACTGAGATCGCCAACAACCCGCCCGGTAACATCATAGCAACCACGCGTAGTCATAGCAACCAGATTGTCAACGACGCTGTGACAGCCTGCGAACCGACTGAAGTGCTCCGCGTTGGCGGCTCCGGCCACAAGGTGCTGCTGCTGATTGAACGCCGAGCTCACGCCTACGTGTTCGCATCTCCGGGATGCAAGAAATGGGACACGTGCGCGCCTGAGGCTGTGCTCAGGGCTCTTGGCGGTTGCCTCACCGACATTCTCGGCAACGAGTTGCCTTACGACGCTTCGGCTACGCATCCCAACAAGCAGGGCGTGTTGGCCACTCTGAGGAAAGAGGATCACGCCAGGTTCGCCGCAAAGATCCCAGAGAACGTGCGAAAGGCTTTGTCATAAACATGCTTCTTCGAAATATGATTATTAATAATTGATATTGTGCGACAATCGAATTTTATTGATAGTTTTTCCGCCATTTGATTGTTGTGATAAGTTTTTTTTTCAAATAAACAAATAACATTCTGATGTCGAATACCTGTTTATTATCACTTTTTAATTAACACCTTTTTAACAATATCGAAAGGCTGAGATTTTAAAGGTTTCTCTACCGTGTCTCACCTATCTAAGGTGAGATTTTAAGAGATTCTCTACCGAGTCTCGCAAATCTAGTGTGAGATTTCGAGAGATTCTCTACCGTGTCTCAACAATCTAGTGTGAGATTTTGAAGTTTTATCTACCGTGTCTCACCAATCTAGGGTGAGATTTTGAAGGTTTCTCTACCGTGTCTCACCTATCTAAGGTGAGATTTTAAGAGATTCTCTGCTGTGTCTCACCAATCTAGGGTGAGATTTTGAGAGATTCTTTACCGTGTCTCACCTATCTAGGGTGAGATTTTGAGAGATTTTCTACCCTGTCTGAATAATCTAGGGTGAGATTTTGAGAGATTTTCTACCCTGTCTGAATAATCTAAGGTGAGATTTTGAGAGATTCTCTACCGAGTCTCGCAAATCTAGTGTGAGATTTCGAGAGATTCTCTACCGTGTCTCAACAATCTAGTGTGAGATTTTGAAGTTTTATCTACCGTGTCTCACCAATCTAGGGTGAGATTTTGAAGGTTTCTTTACTGTGTCTCACCAATCTAGGGTAAGCTTTTGAGGGCTTCTCTACCGTCTCTCACCAATCTAGGGTAAGCTTTTGAGGGCTTCTCTACCGTCTCTCACAAAGCTAGGATGAGACTTTTGAGGGTTTATCTACCCCATTTTACCAATTTAGGGTGCGATTTTGAGATTCTCTACCGCGTCTCACCTATGTAGGATGAGATTTTGAAAGATTCTTCACCGTGTCTCACCAATCTAGGGAGAGACTTTGAGAGATTCTCCTCCATGTCTCACCAATCTAGACCGAGATTTTGAAGGTTTCTCTGCAAAATCAACAGTAAATCAGGTCAACACTAAAAAATCTAAAAAACGATTTCAATTCTAAAAAAATGATCATTTGTGTCACTGTTGTCATTCCTCTAAATATGGACAATGGGTAAACGCGAGATCGTTTTAAATTTTTTGTCTTATTAAATTATTTTTAAATTAGCCATTTTAGATCACATTGTACTAAATTTACAAGTCACCTGTTATTTAGCTACTTATTTAAGGCGTACAAAATATTAAATACTTTTTTATATTCATTCGAAATTTTCAAAGCATATCAAGTATCTTTGTATATGCAATTTCTGTTAGTTTTGTCTTTTAATTTGATGCATTATGTCTACGTTAAGTCTGTTTTTTATTTACCTATGGAAAATTGGCTTCCTAATCTACGTGTACTCATACTTATTATTTAGTTGCTCTGTCATTTTTATTGATAAGTAGATATAATATTTCTTGTAGAATTTAGAAGAAAATGCTTTTTCGCTTACATTTCAGTGAATTAGTACTTGTTATTGTTTTTAATGTTTTTTTATAACTTAGATCAGGAACAGGGATACATTGTCATCAGTATATCTAACAAGGGGAATCCCTGGGTATACTGTGTCTAACAATTGAGAATCTCAATCCCAATATGTATGTAATAGGGGGATTTCAACATGTACCTAACAGGGGGAATCCAATGGTATATCTAACAGGGGATCCCAGGGTATATCTATCAGGGGAATCCCAACGTATATCTATCATTGGGAATCCCAAGGTATATCTATCATTGGGAATCCCAAGGTATATCTATCATTGGGAATCCCAAGGTTTATCTATCATTGGGAATCCCAAGGTTTATCTATCATTGGGAATCCCAAGGTATATCTATCATTGGGAATCCCAAGGTTTATCTATCATTGGGAATCCCAAGGTATATCTATCATTGGGAATCCCAAGGTAGATCTAAATGGGGGAATCCCAAGGTAGATCTAAATGGGGGAATCCCAAGGTAGATCTAAATGGGGGAATCACAAGGTAGATCTAAATGGGGGAATCCCAAGGTAGATCTAAATGGGGGAATCCCTAGGTAGATCTAAATGGGGGAATCACAAGGTAGATCTAAATGGGGGAATCCCAAGGTAGATCTAAATGGGGAATCCCAAGGTAGATCTAAATGGGGGAATCCCAAGGTAGATCTAAATGGGGGAATCCCAAGGTAGATCTAAATGGGGGAATCCCAAGGTAGATCTAAATGGGGTATCCCAAGGTAGATCTTAATGGGGGAATCCCAAGGTAGATCTAAATGGGGTATCCCAAGGTAGATCTAAATGGGGTATCCCAAGGTAGATCTAAATGGGGGAATCCCAACATATATCTAACAGAGGGAATCCCAATATTCCAGCAATTCAATGTGTCTAGCAAGGAAAACCAGAATTTCAAATAGAGGAATTCAGGATAGTTTACAGGCCGAATTATTTTCGTAAATTCCCTGTGGAATTCATAGTAATATCGGGTGAATTTGACTATGATTTGTATTATCCGATCTCGTCAAAGTCAATTTGACAATCTTCAGGTTGGCTAGTTCGGCCAAGCATGTCCTACCACTGGCCCAAGCGACTGTCATCGAATGCAACCGATGTTTCACCATCGCTGCCATCCACCCCGGCTTCGTCGGCGACTTTCAACGCCGGAGCTGTCGTGGCGAGCGTCGGCGGCGGTCTTGAAGGCGACGACGGCCTGGCCTGGGCCTACGAGCAGCTCGCCGCTCGATTCAATCAGCTGGAGGTCGCTTATAAAGCCGCTAAAAGTGCAACTGGCGGGGGCGGGTTTATTTCTAAACTGCCGTCTTGTCTGCGCTCGTCTGCGCTAGACTCGGATGACAGGTGCGACTCTTGCGGCAATTTTGATTTTCATTTACCCTTAATCTTTAAATCATTTTTGCTCGATCGCCAAAGTCCCGATTCCCAAGCTCCTCAAAGTCCCGATCCCCAAGATCCCCAAAGTCCCGATTCCCTAGATCCTCAAAGTCCCAAAGTCCCGATTCCCAAGAGTCCCGAAATCCCAAAGTCCCGATTCCCTAGATCCTCAAAGTCCCAAAGTCCCGATTCCCAAGAGTCCCGAAATCCCAAAGTCCCGATCCTTAAAATCCCCGAAAAGTCCCGATTCCCAAGATTATTAAAATCCCGATTCCCAAGATTATTAAAATCCCGATTCCCAAGATTCCCGAAATTTCGATTCCCAAGATCCCCAACGTTCGGATCCCTAAAACCCTCAAAGTCCCGATTCCCAAGATCCCCGAGATCCCGGAGTCCCAATCCCAAGATCCCCGAAAATTTTAAGTCCCGATTCCCAAGATTATTAAAATCCCGATTCCCAAGATCCCCAATGTCCCGATCCCCAAGATCCTTGAAGATCCCAAGATCCTTGAAGATCCCCGAGATCCCGGAGTCCCAATCCCAAGATCCCCGAAAATTTTAAGTCCCGATTCTCAAGATCATTAAAATCCCGATTCCCATAATCCCCAAAGTCCCGATTCCCAAGATCTCCGAAATCCCCAAGTCCCGATCCCCAAGATCCTTGAAATCCCCAAAGTCCTGGTCTCCAAGATCCCCAAAGTCCCGATCCCAAGATTTCCAAAGTCCCGATCCCCAAGGTCCCTTAAGTCCCGATCCTAGAATCCTTAAAGTCCCGATCCCAAAGATCCCAAGATCCCCAAATTCCCGATTCCCAAGATCCTCAAAGTCCCGATCCCCAAGGTCTCCAAGATTCCTAAAGTCCCGATCCCCAAGGTCCCCAAGATTCCTAAAGTCCCGATCCCCAAGGTCTCCAAGATCCCCAAGATCCCCAAAGTCTCGATCCCAAGATCCCCAAGATCCTCAGTCTCGAACCCAAAAATCCCAAAGTCTCGATCCCAAGATCCTCAGTCTCGATCCTAAGAATCCCAAAGTCTCGATCACAAGAATCCCAAAGTCTCGATCCCAAGAGTCCCAAAGTCCCGATCCCAAGAATCTTAAAGTCCCAATCCCAAGAATCCTAAAGTCCCGATCCTAAGATCCTTCAAATCCCGATCCCAATATCCCCAGGATTTAAAAAAACCGATCCCCAAGATCCTCTAAATCCCGACCCCCCCCCAAATCCCTACCCATATACTAGAACTCCAAATCCCAAATGACAGACTAGTTTCTAAATTTCTAACAATCATGATTTCTAATCCCAAAATTCAAAAAACAATCCATGAATTCATCATCATATCTAAATCCCAAATCTCTGAGAATAGAGGAAAATTCTGAATTCGCCTCAGATCCTGGGATGACGACTGGCTAGCGGCAGACGATTCCGCAGCGGCAGTCGCAGTCGGCCCCGGCAACACGCCAGTCTCCTGTTTGCTAGCCGAGTTGGCTCGCGCTCAATCGCGCGCAATACGCGCAGAAATGCGCGCCCGAGCCTGGGAGCGCAGATCGCGCGAAGCCGCGTCGCTTTTGCGCGAAGCGACGGAGCGACTGGCCGAGGCGCGGCTGCGAGTCGACAGCGAAGCTGGCGACGCCTCCAGAGCTTGCCAGGCTCTGGGAGCCGGTCTGGCGGCGGCTGGGGATCTGGCTCGGACTCAGGGCCGGTTGTTGCAGAAACTACTGCTCAGAGAACGCCTGCGAGGTGCACCGCAGGCGCTGATGCCAGCCAATAGGTGAGCTGGTTAGCTTAGATGTGCTACCGACAGCTCAGCCGCAGCTATTGCGCGGCGCATCTGAAGGCTGCATACGGCTGTTCAGTCCAAGTACTGGGGGGTCGCCACACACACCCTCAATAGGTCGAGAATCGAACCCCCGACCTTTCAGTCGTGAGTCCGACGCTCTAACCACTAGGCTACAAGGCTGGCCCCCTGGCAGTAGAAATAGCAGAATATTACAAGTATTTTTGTAATTTGTTTTAAAATTCAAAATATAGGAAAATGTATTAAATAATAAATAATACTCGTACTAGCTCGTAGTTCTATTTTACGAGTATGCGCTTAGGAAGAGCGGCTACATTCGTTTGTGGAAAATAGAAAATTGGTTTTCATGCCATTTACACTGTTTTGTATAAAAAATGGGATTTTTTGGGAAAAATGGGATTTTTGGGATAAAACTGGGATTTTTTGGATAAATGGGATTCTTTGGGGAAAATTGGATCGCTGAGATAAAAAGGGGATTCTTTTGGTAAAGATTGGATTTTTTGGGATAAAAATGGGATTCTTTAGGAAAATTTAGGATAAGAACGAGATTCTTTGAAAAAAATGAGAGATCTTTGGGATAAAACTGGGGTTCTTTGGAATAAAAATAAAATTTTCGGGATAAAAATAAGACCTTGTAGCTTACTAATATAATTGGGTCTTTGTTGCTAGGGAATTAACAATTAATGGGACTTATTTATCAGCTAGCTTAGGATCATAAAATCCCTACTCATACTGCGCAATCACAGGCCTAATTACGAGGTTGAGCCGTCGGACAATGCCGATGATGACAACTCGGACAACTCCATGGCAACCCTGACAGCGGCAGTTGCAGCAGATGCCGCAGGCGGTTCGAATCCGCCTCTGGCAGCTCCTGAGTGCTCATCCAGCCTGTCCAGCTGCTGCGGCAGCGCCAGCCGCTACTGCCCGATGTCGCCCCTGCTGGTCGACAGCGCTGGCGGCGGGGGCGGCGGCGGGGGCGGTAGTCGCTGGAGCGACGCCTCCTACTCGCATAGTCGTCAAGCAGCTCCTCTACTTCCTCAGATGTTGAACGGTGACCAGCAGGCCGAGTCCTGGTGGCCTTGGATTCGACAGCAGCAGCAGCAACGGCAAGAGCTTCAATTTGAAGGCAGCGGCATTGCTGCTGATAATCAGGAGACTTTGAGCGGCACCGATGGTGGAATGCGCTGTCCCGTTTGCGGCCTACTTGTAGCTGTCGGCGTCGGCGGCGACTCCGGGGTCAGTCGGTTCAATCGACACGTCGATTCGCATTTTGGCGGCGAAGGAGTCTGCTGATCTCAAACTCGCTTTGTTTGGGTGGAGCGGATTTGAGATTATGTTGGGATTTGAAACTGGCTTCTCAATTTATGGAATTTAAATCCTGGGATTTGGGATGCCCACAAGGGGATTTAGGATTTAGGATAGGATTTGAGATTAGGGGAACCCACTTAGGGTATTTGGGATTTGGGATACCCACTAGGGGATTTGGGATACCCACTAGAGGATTTGGGATACCCACTAGAGGATTTGGGATACCCACTAGGGGATTTGAGATACCAACTGGGGGATTTGAGATACCCACTAGGGGATTTGAGATACCCACTAGGGGATTTGGGATACCCACTAGGGGATTTGGGATACTCACTAAGGGATTTGGGATTTGGGATACCCACTAGGGGATTTGGGATACTCACTAAGGGATTTGGGATTTGGGATACCCACTAGAGGATTTGCGATACCCACTAGGGGATTTAAGATACCCACTAGGGGTTTTGGGATACCCACTAGGGGATTTGAGATACCCACTAGGGGATTTGGAATACCCACTAAAGGATTTGGGATTTGGGATAGCCACTAAGGGATCTGGGATTTAGGATACCCACTAAGGGGATTTGGGATACCCACTAAGGGATTTGGAATTTGGGATGCCAACTAAGGGATTTGGAATTTGGGATTCCAACTAAGGGATTTGGATAGCTACTAAGGGGATTTAAGATTTATGGAACCTTAAACCTTAAACTTTTATAAAGATTATATAATTAACGAAGGGATTTGGGATGCCCACTAAGGGATTTGGGATGCCCGATAAGGGATTTGGGATGCCCAATAAGGGATTTGGGATGCCCAAAAGGGATTTGGGATGCCCATTGCCCACTAAGGGATCTGGGATTTGGGGTACCCACTAAAGGATTTGGGATTTGTGATAGCCACTAAGGGATCTGGGATTTGGGGTACCCACTAAAGGATTTGGGATTTAGGATACCCACTAAGGGATTTGGATTGGAATTTGGGATACCCACTAAGGGATTTGGGATAGCTACTAAGGGGATTTAAGATTAATGGATCCCACGAAGGGATTTGGGATTTGGGATACCCACTAAGGGACTTGGGATTTGGGATGCCCACTAAGGGATTTGAGATGCCCACAAAGGGATTTGGGATTTGGAATAAATACTTTAAAACGAGGGGATTTCTTTTGCCTTTTGGCTAGTTATAGCCGCAATATTGTTTGGAGTAGATGTAGCAATTTTTATATTTATGATTATAGTTTTAAGTTGATTTTTTAAATAAGCTTTTACAGTCTAGTTATTTTGTGAGCCTTCAAAATCCAACCGTACACACGTGGCCTACAAATGAGAAATCTCTTATGTTAATAATTATTTTGTTTAAATTAATCTCGAGATAATGCATTAATTTGTTTCATGTATTCTGTTTTGCCATTTGGGTTTATTATTTGCTTTAGTTTTGTTCTGTTCGCTTTTAATTGTTATTATAGCTGCTCCCTTCCGCTTGTGTGCCCTGACTTTTACGACTTTAGGAACTGGTTCAAGATCTGCTTTTACGAGTATATACTTAGTGCTCGCTAAATTTTGAGTTACTTTTCAAAACAATATTTTGTTTAAATTTAGTCATTCTATAGGGTGGAAGTTTGTTTGAATTCAGTCATTCTAATGTGCTGAGATTTTGTTTAAATTCAGTCATTCTAGTGGGGTGAGATTTTGTTTAAATTCAGTCATTCTAGTGGGGTGAGATTTTGTTTAAATTCAGTCATTCTAGTGGGGTGAGATTTTGTTTGAATTCAGTCATTCTAGTGAGGTGAGATTTTGTTTGAATTCAGTCATTCTAGTGAGGTGAGATTTTGTTTAAATTCAGTCATTCTAGTGGGGTGAGATTTTTTATAAATTCAGTCATTCTAGTGGGGTGAGATTTTGTTTAAATTCAGTCATTCTAGTGGGGTGAAATTCTGTATTCTTCACATTCACCGTCGCAGTATTTTTTTTTTAGATTTCGATTTGCTTCCTTTTAAACTATACCAAGCTTCGATTTCTACTTTAAGTAGTCAGAATGTTCAGAGGCCTAATACTCAGTGCCTTATTAAATAATACTCGTACAATTTTTGAAGCCTGTTGTCGCCTTCAATTAAGATTTTATTTCAAAGTTTTAGTGGCATTTTATTACAATTTGAAGTTAATTTTTAATTTGTATCAGTATTAGGGAGCTTTTTATTACTACTTAATTGGTTGTTATTATTCTTGCACCAAAACTTGGTTGAAAAACCAAAATTGCCCATTAAATAAAATGTTTTGAATCATGGAGTCCCGCTCAAACAGTTCTGCTTTGAATGCGTTTTTAGTTGCAGCCTTAAATAGCTTTTTTTGTCTTTGTTTCAGTGTTGCGTTCTTTTCCAAGATTAGCGATCCATTCTATAGATTAGCAATCCATTCTATAGATTAGCAATCCATTCGATAGATTAGCAATCCATTCTATAGATTAGCAATCAGTTCTATAGATTAGCAATCCATTCTATAGATTAGCAGTCCATTCTATAGATTAGCAGTCCATTCTATAGATTAGCAATCAGTTCTATAGATTAGCAGTCCATTCTATAGATTAGCAATCAGTTCTATAGATTAGCAATCCATTCTATAGATTAGCAGTCCATTCTATAGATTAGTAATCCATTCTATAGATTGTCAATCCATTCTATAGATTAGCAATCAGTTCTATAGATTAGCAATCAGTTCTATAGATTAGCAATCCATTCTATAGATTAGCAGTCCATTCTATAGATTAGCAGTCCATTCTATAGATTAGCAATCAGTTCTATAGATTAGCAGTCCATTCTATAGATTAGCAATCAGTTCTATAGATTAGCAGTCCATTCTATAGATTAGCAATCCATTCTTTAGATTAGCAATCCATTCTATAGATTAGCAATCCATTCTATAGATTAGCAATCCATTCTATAGATTAGCAATCCATTCTTTAGATTAGCAATTCATTCTATAGATTAGCAATCCATTCTATAGATTAGCAATCCATTCTTTAGATTAGCAATCCATTCTATAGATTAGCAATCCATTCTATAGATTAGCAATCCATTCTTTAGATTAGCAATCCATTCTATAGATTAGCAATCAGTTCTATAGATTACCAATATATTCTATTCGTTTTTTCTCAAGTATACGTGAACTCGAAAATTAAGCTCGTAAGATACGGACAAGACTTTTATTAAACAACGTAAATTGGTTTTCCATCATAATTGTATTGGGGTCGCACATTTTGCTACATGCAATTCAATGTATTTTGGTCGTTAATATTAGCGTAAAATCTAGATGGAAAACAGACAAACAAAAAAGAGTTAAGCTTGTAGTGAATTCGCATGTGAAATGTACATATTCATATAGTTAAATACGTCTGTGAAGTACTGTTTCTAATTACAGTTAAAATAACAAAAAGTAAATTTGTTATAATTGTGGTTTTTTAAGGAACAAAAAGAGAAGCTAATGGCACCTCTTCTCAAAGTTATATTTAATTGTTATGTACAATTATCAATTGAGAGTGTAGAGGGAGAAATTATTCGCTCAAAACGTTTTTACATTAATAGTTAAAAGGCTTAAATTTAATTTTTTTGCAATTTGAAAATTCGATTTGTTGAAGCGTTGTTCCTTGGTAAAAAAAGTCGGAAACTTAGCTATGGTGTTAAACGAAGTTCACTGGTTAATTTTCCAACCAGTGCACCGACTGTAGGCCAACAAAGAGGCTTTCTGAGCACTCGGTCACTGCCAGACTAGTTGTATTAAAGAATACAGCGGAATCATGCGAATGCACCAGTGCCAAGTTGCCGAATTCCGGCGCGGATACGCTTGGTTTGTTGTCTAACTTCTCGTCTGGAATTAAAGGCGGCGCGATTCTTAGTGAGGTTTTATTGCGTTAGGGAGGACGCCCACCACCTCATTGTGACTGCCAATAGCAATTGCAATAGTGTCTGTCTATATAGTGATGTTTTATTGCGTTAGGGAGGACGCCCACCACCTCATTGTGACTGCCAATAGCAATTGCAATAGTGTCTGTCTATATAGTGAGGTTTTATTGCGTTAGGGAGGACGCCCACCACCTCATTGTGACTGCCAATAGCAATTGCAATAGTGTCTGTCTATATAGTGAGGTTTTATTGCGTTAGGGAGGACGCCCACCACCCCATTGTGACTGCCAACAGCAATTGCAATAGTGTCTATATAGTGAGGTTTTATTGCGTTACTGACGACACCCACCACCCCATTTTGACTGCCAATAGCAATTGCAATAGTGTCTATATAGTGAGGTTTTATTGCGTTAGGGAGGACGCCCACCACCTCATTGTGACTGCCAATAGCAATTGCAATAGTGTCTGTCTATATAGTGAGGTTTTATTGCGTTAGGGAGGACGCCCACCACCTCATTGTGACTGCCAATAGCAATTGCAATAGTGTCTGTCTATATAGTGAGGTTTTATTGCGTTAGGGAGGACGCCCACCACCTCATTGTGACTGCCAATAGCAATTGCAATAGTGTCTGTCTATATAGTGAGGTTTTATTGCGTTAGGGAGGACGCCCACCACCTCATTGTGACTGCCAATAGCAATTGCAATAGTGTCTGTCTATATAGTGAGGTTTTATTGCGTTAGGGAGGACGCCCACCACCTCATTGTGACTGCCAATAGCAATTGCAATAGTGTCTGTCTATATAGTGAGGTTTTATTGCGTTAGGGAGGACGCCCACCACCTCATTGTGACTGCCAATAGCAATTGCAATAGTGTCTGTCTATATAGTGAGGTTTTATTGCGTTAGGGAGGACGCCCACCACCCCATTGTGACTGCCAATAGCAATAGTGAGGTTTTATTGCGTTACTGACGACACCCACCACCCCATTTTGACTGCCAATAGCAATTGCAATAGTGTCTATATAGTGAGGTTTTATTGCGTTAGGGAGGACGCCCACCACCCCATTGTGACTGCCAATAGCAATTGCAATAGTGTCTATATAGTGAGGTTTTATTGCGTTAGGGAGGACGCCCACCACCCCATTGTGACTGCCAATAGCAATAGTGAGGTTTTATTGCGTTACTGACGACACCCACCACCCCATTTTGACTGCCAATAGTAATTGCAATAGTGTCTATATAGTGAGGTTTTATTGCGTCAGGGTGGACGACCATTGGTCAGTTTTATTTAAGTTTGCACTAGAATTTTCAGCTTAAAACTAAATAATCGCCTTAGACTACTTACCAAACACCAGCTGAAATACGTGCGCTTTTAAATCGACAACCAGCACTGCTCCATCACGCTCTGTTCTAGCTAGAATCTTCAGACCTCCGTCGGGTGTGGCTTGAAACTGGGCCGAACGAATAGCCACTCCGGCAACATCGTGAAGAGTGAGTGACAGCTCGCCTGAATAACAAAGTTCAGTAGAGTTAGATGTACATTCTCTGATACTCATTTTACGCTCTTATGAACCTCTGATCAATACAGTCATGCACAAAAGTAAGTACACCCCAAGCAAAAATCGAGAAAAACTGTTAAAATTTCTGAACTGTCAGCTGTATTACAACAAAACTGCATCACAATGATCCTTATTGACTGGCATTCATTTTGACACATCAAGCTTTGAAAAACTCTTTGTGGCTACGGAGCTATGGCAAAAAACGCTCAAACACACCTGTGCAAAAGTAAGTACACCCTGTCTTAATACTTTGTAGCTCCACCTCGTGCAGCCACCACAGCCAAGAGCCGCTTGCGGTAGCCATTCACCAGCGCAGCGCACCTCTCAGCGGGCACTTTCCGCCACTCCTCGATGCAGAATTCGGCCAATTCCCGCAGATTCTTCGGCTTCCTCGCGTGAACCATCTTCTTGAGATCCGTCCACAGCATCTCGATCGGATTCAGGTCAGGGCTCTGGCTTGGCCACTCCATGACCTTGATGCGCCTCTGCTGCAGCCATCGCCGAGTTGCAGCGCTTGTGTGCTTGGGGTCATTGTCCTGCTGCAGTGTCCAAGCTTGTCCAAGACCGAGGTCATGCACTGATGGCTGCAGGTTTTCATCAAGGATCTGCTGATACACAGCCGAATTCATCTTCTCGGTGATGTGCATCAGCCTGCCGGTGCCAGCAGCTGCAAAGCAGCCCCACAGCATGATGCTGCCGCCTCCGTGCTTGACTGTCGGCTTCAGGTGTTTCTGCTCAAATGCGGTGTTCGGCTTGCGCCACACGCGCTGCTTCTCATTCCTGCCGAACAGCTCAATCTTGGTTTCATCAGTCCAAAGCACTGACTGCCAGTAGCTGTCTGGCTTGCTCAACATCGCATTAGCAAACTGCAGCCTGGCATCGCGATGTCGCTGCTGCAGCAGAGGCTTTTTTCTTGGAATGCAGCTGCGGAGGCCTGCGCGGTTCAGGGCTCGGCGAACAGTAGTCCTGTGCGGCAATAAGCCAGCTGCATTCAGCATCTGCTGCAGCTCGCCTGATGTTGCATTCGGGTTTTGGCTGACCTCTTGCGTGAGTTTGCGCAGCGCGCGAGCTGAAATTTTACTCGGCCGGCCACTGCGAGGCAGAGATGCTGTGGTGCCATTCTGCTTGTACTTTGCGATGATGCGCCTAACTGTTGATATATGCACATTGAAGGCAGTCGATATCCGCTTGTAGCCATCGCCACTATCGTGAGCTGCTACAATGCGATTTCTTAACTGAACTGACAGCTCCTGGCCTCTTGGCATTGTCCTGGCGTGTATCAAGTCAATGATGAAGCGGCTGCATTGCACATAAGCTTTATAGTAGCATGAAAACCAGTAGCTGAGCCGATTGAGGGCAGGGGCAAGCAGGACTAAAGTTGCTGGTGACGTAACAGGCAGTGAGGCGGCTGGCAATGTACTTATGGTGGCTCGCATCTGCACAGAGGAGGTTATACTGGTAGTAAACGGCAGGGTGTACTTACTTTTGCACAGGTGTGTTTGAGCATTTTTTGCCATAGCTCCGTAGCCACAAAGAGTTTTTCAAAGCTTGATATGTCAAAATAAATGCCAGTCAATAAGGATCATTGTGATGCAGTTTTGTTGTAATACAGCTGACGGTTCAGAAATTTTAACAGTTTTTCTCAATTTTTGCTTGGGGTGTACTTACTTTTGTGCATGACTGTAAGAATGCGAATGAGGATTTGAGGATAAATGACGTTCTTTTATTCCAGAAAAGCTAAAGTACATTCAGCTATAGACCATTTCTAAAAGTACATAATGCCCTAGATGATACTTTTCCTTACCAGTTGGAAACACTTCGTAGACGTAGACGTTGCTTCCGGAGATATGCATCACGTGACGCTGGTCGTTGGACACGAAAATCCTTCCAGTTGGAGCTACGGCGGCAATGCCTTCTTCATCGTTGGGTCTGGCATACACCTGAGGGAACAGGTGGCGCTCGACTCGGGCGCCGGTTCTGAGGTCGATAGCGATGATTGTTGGCTCGGACTGACCAAGAGTTGCTGACGATTTATTGACTGTTGACTTGTGAAGCAGCAGGGTGCCGCCTTTTTAGTGTGTGGATTTGCAATGCGTTTGAAATGTGATTTTTATAGGTTTCTGTAGTTAAATTTAAGTATGCTCTACAATGGCTGTTAGCCTTGTGTCTAGCAGGTGTGACTTTGTGTCTAACATGTGATAACCTGTGTGTAACAGGCGTAACCCTATGTCTAACATGTGCAAACCTGTCTGATAGGTGTAACCCTGTGTCTAACACGTGTAACCCTGTGTGTTTAACAGGTGTAACTGTGTGTCTAACAGGTGTAACCCCATGTCTAACTGGTGTAATCTTATGTCCAACAGGTGTGTAAACTTGTGTCTAACTGATGCAACCTTGTGCACGTGTCTAACACGTGTACCCGTTTGTCTAACAGGTGTAAAACACTCTGAGACTCACCCTGAACCAGAAGATCCGCCGTGTCTACCGAGACTGTCCTGGGCAGTCCAACCCGAGCCAGCACCATCGAACCACCGTCGACCTCCAGCTGTTGTCGATAGTCGCCAACATCGATCACCACGACTTCAACGTCGTTAACATCGTCGATAAGAGCCACCAGGACGGTGGACCGACTGTCGGGCAGTCTCAGCACCCGCCGAAGTTTCTCAGCCTTAACGCTATCGACGTCGTTAAATCGCCAACGACGCGCCGTTCGTCTCCGACTGAGTCCTACGTCGACATTGGTCGAAAAAGCAGAGGCTGAGTCGACTACAAAGATGCCACCGGTGCCGCAGGCGACCCACAGCTGGTCCGTCTGCTGCCTGTAGGCCATCAGGCTCGGCGGGCAGTTCAGCTGTACCGGCTCGAAGGTCAGCCATCGACTTGTCTGCAGAGCCAGCAGGCGTCCCAGGCTGGGCTGAGCGGCGAACATCACGTGACTTCCGGCCAGCACCGGCGCGCGGCCCCAGGCGCAGCTCACCAGATTTTCGCACAGCGTCACGTCGTCGAAATCGGCGCTAACGGCGCTACGGACCGCGCAATCGGCGGCTTCGATCGTGGAAATGCCGCCGGCGTGGAAAACGACGGCCGAAGCGGCGCCGGCTGGTAGGCTGAGCGGGTAGCTGCTGTAGTCTGGGCGGTCGGTGGGAGGGCGGGCGGGTGGCGGAATCAAGTTTAGGGTGACCAAATTCGCTGTCAGGGGAGTCCACTTGATACTTCTTGACCCACCTGACCCTCCTTGACCCACCCGACCCTTCTTGACCCACCTGACCCTTCTTGACCCATCTGACCCTTCTTGACCCACCTGACCCTTCTTGACCCTTCTTTACCCATCTGACCCTTCTTGACCCACCTGACCCTTCTTGACCCTTCTTTACCCATCTGACCCTTCTTGACCCACCTGACCCTTCTTGACCCATCTGACCCTTCTTGACCAATCTGACCCTTCTTGACCCACCTGACCCTCCCTGACCCACCTGACCCTTCTTGACCCATCTGACCGTCCTTGACCTACCTGACCCTCCTTGGCCCTCCTAACCCTCATTGATCAACCTGATCTTTCTGACACACCTGAACCTCTTTGACCCACCTGACCCCACTTGACGCACCTGACTCTCCTTAACCCACTTGACTCTCCTTGACCCCATAACCCTCCTTGACACCTTGACCCACCTGACCCTCCGTGACCCACCTGAACCTACTGAACTAGAAACCTATTGACGCAGTCGACCGCAATTAGGCTCGATCAATATTAAGCATAGCAACTGTAAATCTATATCTATCATCATAACCATATATAAAGCTTTTGTATGCTAGTTTGTAGTTGATTGGCTCCCATTGGCTGGATGAAAAAAATCATGAGAGCCTTAATTCTCAAGAGAACCCCTGATGAGAGTGTATGCATGTATGTGAAAAGCATGAGCTCAAAAAGGAGCATGATTCAATAAAGACAGGCACAACCTAACTAAGTAAACGCTTGACCTCGCGTGACCTTGTGTTTAGACCTAAAGATAAAAGTTCTGTATGCACCTTAACTAGCTGAGCTTACCTTTAGCTCAGTATTTATCCCTGTTTCCCCTTAACTTCCCAATTCCCCTCTGGTACCAGGGTTGGAGACGAGAAGAAAACAACCCATATTCGAGATGATTTGCATTAGACAGTGTCTCAGTTTCATCGATCTGGGCATCCATAATTGGATGCATATACATGTGCGGACAGCGAAATATGAGACCAACTCAAGTTGCCGAACAAGAATATAGAGAGAGAGAGATAGACAGGGCGAGACTTGACTGTGAGCTTGATTTCAAGTTGAAGCTCCCGCCTGTATGCGCATTTGAGCGATAGATAATTATCTAAGATGGGTGAATATGGGGTGTGAGAGAGTGAGAGAGGGAGGTTGAGATGTATTGTGAGAAAGGGAGAGTAAGAGGGAGGGTAAGAAAAGGGTGCGATCTCGAATCCGAGGAAAATCCCATACTACTCACCAGTCTCAGTAGGCGATCTGACATAAATTGTGGCTGCAAATTCGGTCACACCTGCGGCGTTCTCTGCTCGACAGGTGTACATGCCGGTGTGGCGATGGCCCAGCTTGCGGATGCTCAGGACAGATCCAGTTTCTGCGGGAAAGATGTTGGTTATAATGTTTGCACTTTTACTTATAATTATTTTTTGAGATAGATTAGCAAACCACTCTATAGATTAGCAATCCACTCTATAGATCACAATCTACTCTATAGATTAGCGATACATCGTATAGATTAGCAATCCATTCTATAGATTAGCAATCCATTCTGTAGATTAGCAATCCATTCTATAGATTAGCAATCCATCGTATAGATTAGCAATCCATTCTATGGATTAGCAATCCATTCTATAGATTAGCAATCCATTCTATAGATTAGTAATCCATCGTATAGATTAGCAATCCATTCTATAGATTAGCAATCCATTATATAGATTAGCAATCCATTCTATAGATTAGTAATCCATCGTATATATTAGCAATCCATTCTATAGATTAGCAATCCATTCTATAGATTAGCAATCCATTCTATAGAATTTCAATCCATTCTATAGATTAGCAAACCATTCTATAGATTAGCAATCCATTCTATAGATTAGCAATCCATTCTATAGACTAGCAATCCATTCTATAGATTAGTAATCCATCGTATATATTAGCAATCCATTCTATAGATTAGCAATCCATTCTATAGATTAGCAATCCATTCTATAGAATTTCAATCCATTCTATAGATTAGCAAACCATTCTATAGATTAGCAATCCATTCTATAGATCAGCAATCCATTCTATAGATTAGCAATCCATTATATAGATTAGCAATCCATTCTATAGATTAGCAAACCATTCTATAGATTAGCAATCCATTCTATAGATTAGCAATCCATTCTATAGATTAGCAAACCATTCTATAGATTAGCAATCCATTCTATAGATTAGCAATCCATTCTATAGATTAGTAATCCATCGTATAGATTAGCAATTCATTCTATAGATTAGCAATCCATTGTATAGATTAGCAATCCATTCTATAGATTAGCAATCCATTCTATAGATTAGCAATCCATTCTATAGATTAGCAATCCATTGTATAGATTAGCAATCCATTCTATAGATTAGCAATCCATCGTATAGATTAGCAATCCATTCTATAGATTAGCAATCCATTGTATAGATTAGCAATCCATTCTATAGATTAGCAATCCATCGTATAGTTTAGCAATCCATTCTATAGATTAGCAATCCATTCTATAGATTAGCAATCCATTCTATAGATTAGCAATCCATTCTATAGATTAGCAATCCATTCTATAGATTAGCAATCCATTGTATAGATTAGCAATCCATTCTATAGATTAGCAATCCATCGTATAGATTAGCAATCCATTCTATAGATTAGCAATCCATTCTATAGATTAGCAATCCATTCTATAGATTAGCAATCCATTCTATAGATTAGCAATCCATTGTATAGATTAGCAATCCATTCTATAGATTAGCAATCCATCGTATAGATTAGCAATCCATTCTATAGATTAGCAATCCATTGTATAGATTAGCAATCCATTCTATAGATTAGCAATCCATCGTATAGTTTAGCAATCCATTCTATAGATTAGCAATCCATTGTATAGATTAGCAATCCATTCTATAGATTAGCAATCCATTCTATAGATTAGCAATCCATCGTATAGATTAGCAATCCATTCTATGGATTAGCAATCCATTCTATAGATTAGCAATCCATTCTATAGATTAGTAATCCATCGTATAGATTAGCAATCCATTCTATAGATTAGCAATCCATTATATAGATTAGCAATCCATTCTATGGATTAGCAATCCATTCTATAGATTAGCAATCCATTCTATAGATTAGTAATCCATCGTATATATTAGCTATCCATTCTATAGATTAGCAATCCATTCTATGGATTAGCAATCCATTCTATAGATTAGCAATCCATTCTATAGAATTTCAATCCATTCTATAGATTAGCAATCCATTCTATAGATTAGCAATCCATTGTATAGATTAGCAATCCATTCTATAGATTAGCAATCCATTCTATAGAATTTCAATCCATTCTGTAGATTAGCAATCCATTCTATAGATTAGCAATCCATTCTATAGATTAGCAATCCATTCTATAGATTAGCAATCCATCGTATAGATTAGCAATCCATTCTATGGATTAGCAATCCATTCTATAGATTAGCAATCCATTCTATAGATTAGTAATCCATCGTATAGATTAGCAATCCATTCTATAGATTAGCAATCCATTCTATAGATTAGCAATCCATTCTATAGATTAGTAATCCATCGTATAGATTAGCAATTCATTCTATAGATTAGCAATCCATTCTATAGATTAGCAATCCATTCTATAGATTAGCAATCCATTCTATAGATTAGCAATCCATTCTATAGATTAGCAATCCATCGTATAGTTTAGCAATCCATTCTATAGATTAGCAATCCATTGTATAGATTAGCAATTCATTGTATAGATTAGCAATCCATCGTATAGATTAGCAATCCATTCTATGGATTAGCAATCCATTCTATAGTTTAGCAATCCATTCTATAGATTAGCAATCCATTGTATAGATTAGCAATCCATTTTATAGATTAGAAATCGATTCTATAGAATTTCAATACATTCTATAGATTAGCAATCCAGTCTATCAAGTCTACAGATTAGCAATCCATCTACAATGGATCCTTGCTGCAAATTTAATCCAGCAACGTGCCACATCGCAGGTCGTGCTGGCATCGCATTTCCCAGCCATGACTAAATTTTAATCTCGTCCGGGAAATCCAGACGGCAGAAAAGAATCCATATTTTTCCCTTCGTCGCCAGCCCAGCCTATGGCCAAGGTGAGTCGCGACTTTGCGCGAAAAACAGCGATGGGGATCTTGTCTACAGCGCTGTGAGGCTGTGGGATGCCGAGCTCATGGAAAGGATCAAAACTTCGAACTCAATCGATCACAGGCGCCCCCCCTCTGCCTCTGCCTCTGTCGCCCCGACCCCCCTCTGGGATCCAATTTCCAATTTTTATGCGTGTCGACTCGAACGGACCGAGGACTAAAAAGATTCGGCTGGGGCGATGCATTTGTGCGGTTCTTTCGAGTCCTTTGGTTCGATTCACGGTTGCCTCCCAGTTTCTTGAGGATTACGTAATGAGCCAACCCCAGCACCGGATGGCGCGGCTTTCCAAATTGAAGGCCTGATTTGCATGCGACCGGCCGGGTTCCCAGTGAGAGCTGTTCAAGGACTGCTAGACTGACTAACTGGATGGGGTTGCGGAGGTCACAACTCAAAGTAGGAGGCAGTATCCTAGAAATGGTGGTTTTTTCTCATATCTGGGGAGTCCGTAGTGGGCAGATTAGATAAGAGGGAGAGTAGATAAGAGGGAGAGTACAGAGAGAGTAGATAGGAGAGAGAGTAGCTAGGAGAGAGAGAGTAGATAGGAGGGAGAGTAGAGAGAGAGTAGATAGGAGGGAGAGTAGCTAGGAGAGAGAGAGAGTAGATAGGAGGGAGAGTAGCTAGGAGAGAGAGAGTAGATAGGAGGGAGAGTAGCTAGGAGAGAGAGAGAGTAGATAGGAGGGAGAGTAGATAGGAGAGAGAGAGTAGATAGGAGGGAGAGTAGAGAAAGAGAGTAGATAGGAGGGAGAGTAGCTAGGAGAGAGAGAGTAGATAGGAGGGAGGGTAGATAGGAGAGAGAGAGTAGATAGGAGGGAGAGTAGCTAGGAGAGAGAGAGTAGATAGGAGGGAGAGTAGAGAGAGAGAGTAGATAGGAGGGAGAGTAGCTAGGAGAGAGAGAGTAGATAGGAGGGAGGGTAGATAGGAGAGAGAGAGTAGATAGGAGGGAGAGTAGATAGGAGAGAGAGAGTAGATAGGAGGGAGAGTAGAGAGAGAGAGAGTAGATAGGAGGGAGAGAAGAGAGAGAGTAGATAGGAGGGAGAGAAGAGAGAGAGAGTAGATAGGAGGGAGAGAAGAGAGAGAGTAGATAGGAGGGAGAGAAGAGAGAGAGTAGATAGGAGGGAGAGTAGATAGGAAGGAGAGTAGATAGAATAGAGAGTAGATAGGAGGGAGAGTAGATAGGAGGGAGAGTAGATAGGAGGGAGAGTAGATAGGAAGGAGAGTAGATAGGAAGGAGAGTAGATAGAATAGAGAGTAGATAGGAGGGAGAGTAGATAGGAGGGAGAGTAGATAGGAGGGAGAGTAGATAGGAGGGAGAGTAGATAGGAGGGAGAGTAGATAGGAGGGAGAGTAGATAGGAGGGAGAGTAGATAGGAGGGAGAGTAGATAGGAGGGAGAGTAGATAGAATAGAGAGTAGATAGGAGGGAGAGTAGATAGGAGGGAAAGTAGATAGGAGGGAGAGTAGATAGAATGGAGAGTAGATAGAATGGAGAGTAGATAGGAGGGAGAGTAGATAGGAGGGAGAGTAGATAGAATAGAGAGTAGATAGGAGGGAGAGTAGATAGGAGGGAGAGTAGATAGGAGGGAGAGTAGATAGGAGGGAGAGTAGATAGGAAGGAGAGTAGATAGGAAGGAGAGTAGATAGAATGGAGAGTAGATAGAATGGAGAGTAGATAGGAGGGAGAGTAGATAGGAGGGAGAGTAGATAGAATAGAGAGTAGATAGGAGGGAGAGTAGATAGGAGGGAAAGTAGATAGGAGGGAGAGTAGATAGAATAGAGAGTAGATAGGAGGGAGAGTAGATAGGAGGGAGAGTAGATAGGAGGGAGAGTAGATAGGAGGGAGAGTAGATAGGAAGGAGAGTAGATAGGAAGGAGAGTAGATAGAATGGAGAGTAGATAGAATGGAGAGTAGATAGAATGGAGAGTAGATAGAATGGAGAGTAGATAGAATGGAGAGTAGATAGAATGGAGAGTAGATAGGAGGGAGAGTAGATAGGAGGGAGAGTAGATAGGAGGGAGAGTAGATAGGAGGGAGAGTAGATAGGAGGGAGAGTAGATAGGAGGGAGAGTAGATAGAAGTGTAGATAGGAGGAAGAGTAGATAGGAGGGAGAGTAGATAGGAGGGAGAGTAGATAGGAGGGAGAATAGATAGAAGTGTAGATAGGAGGAAGAGTAGATAGGAGGGAGAGTAGATTGAAATGCTTGGCAATGAAGTGCCTGCTCCGCTCCAGATGCCTGCAATACTCGTATTTAGCACGCCATGCCCATAAGCTCCCGCGTCCTGGCGCTTATTTTAAATTAACCAGCTGCTAGCATCGAGGCACTCAAAAGAAAAAACTTGAAAGAGAATATTGAGTGTAACTACATCTTAAAATACCGGTACATGTATTGAAATCTTTCACCTGTAAGTTTGATTGACACCTCGCCGTCCAGTTTAATTGGCGAGTTTTTAAACAGCCAGCGAAGTCCTCGGTCCTCCTGACTGCCTCCGACAATTTTGCAGTGCAGCTGGGCTGAGTCGCCTTCGCGGCGAACCAGCATCGAAGGTTGCACTCTAATGTAGGGAGGCACTGAAGGATTTTGCAGTGTTCAGGGGTTGTATAGTTTCGGCTTGTTGTGGCCTTGTTTGAAGTGATTACCACATCTGAAATTCCTCATTATCCCTCCAAAATTCCCCATTATTTCATAAAATTCTCTACTTTCCATGAAATTCCCCATTCTTTCATAACATTCCCTACTTTCCATGAAATTCACCATTCTTTCATAACATTCCCTACTTTCCATGAAATTCACCATTCTTTCATAACATTCCCTACTTTCCATGAAATTCACCATTCTTTCATAACATTCCCTACTTTCCATGAAATTCACCATTCTTTCATAACATTCCCTACTTTCCATGAAATTCACCATTCTTTCATAACATTCCCTACTTTCCATGAAATTCACCATTCTTTCATAACATTCCCTACTTTCCATGAAATTCACCATTCTTTCATAACATTCCCTACTTTCCATGAAATTCACCATTCTTTCATAACATTCCCTACTTTCCATGAAATTCACCATTCTTTCATAACATTCTCTACTTTCCATGAAATTCACCATTCTTTCATAACATTCTCTACTTTCCATGAAATTCCCCATTCTTTCATAACATTCCCTACTTTCCATGAAATTCACCATTCTTTCATAACATTCCCTACTTTCCATGAAATTCCCCATTCTTTCATAACATTCCCTACTTTCCATGAAATTCCCCATTCTTTCATAACATTCCCTACTTTCCATGAAATTCCCCATTCTTTCATAACATTCCCTACTTTCCATGAAATTCACCATTCTTTCATAACATTCCCTACTTTCCATGAAATTCACCATTCTTTCATAACATTCCCTACTTTCCATGAAATTCACCATTCTTTCATAACATTCCCTACTTTCCATGAAATTCACCATTCTTTCATAACATTCCCTACTTTCCATGAAATTCACCATTCTTTCATAACATTCCCTACTTTCCATGAAATTCACCATTCTTTCATAACATTCCCTACTTTCCATGAAATTCACCATTCTTCCCCGAAGTTCCCCATTCCATAAAATTCCCCATTTTCCCCGAAATTCCTCATTCTTTCATGAAATTCTCTACTTTCCATGAAATTCCCCATTCTTCCTAGAAATTCCCCATTCTTCCATGAAATTCCCCATTCTTCCTAGAAATTTTCCATTCTTCCTAGCGATTCCTTACTTTCCATGAAATTCCCGATTCTTCTTAGAAATCCCTATTCTTTCCCGAAATTCCCCATTCTTCCATAAAATTCCCCATTTTCCCCGAAATTCCTCATTCTTTCATAAAATTCCCTACTTTGCATGAAACTCTCCTATCTTTCACAATTCCCTACTTTCCATGAAACTCCCCATTCTTCCCGAAATTCCCCATTCTTCCATAAAATTTCTCATTTTCCCCGAAATTCCCCATTCTTCCATAAAATTCCCCATTTTCCCCGAAATTCCTCATTCTTTCATAAAATTCCCTACTTTGCATGAAACTCTCCTATCTTTCACAATTCCCTACTTTCCATGAAACTCCCCATTCTTCCCCGAAATTTCCCATTCTCCATCAAAATCCCCTTTCTCTCTTAAATTCCTTCCCATTCTCCCTAAAATCCCATATTGGCTCTAAATACGTTTCTTTTTAAAATGTCCTCTCATTCCCGAAATCTCTCATCACATATTACCAGAGACTTAAACAGCCGACCATCCAATCTCTACTCACCAACTGCAGCCAGAGCCACAGAGGCGCAGAGTCTCGGCCAGAGGCTGCTGCAGCACTTGTAGACTCCCGAGTCCATCTGCCTCGCCATTCCCGTGATTGACACCTGCCCTTCATCCTGACTGCGGTTGCTAATCGATTGAATTTCGATTGAGCGCCGAGTCCAGGTGATCGATTCGAATGGTCCGAGGAGGCCGAGTGGGCAGGTGAGGGTTAGCCAGCCCCCTGTGGCAGAGGTGGACAGGTTCTGGCGGCTGCCGGCTGCCGTTGTCTCTGGGAGATCTGCGGATTGGGAAATGGGAAGCCTGTGTAGATTGGGTAATATAGGAGAGGTAGATCGGGGAGATAATGGAGACGTAGATGGGGTAGATATGGGAGAAGTAGATAGGGAAGATAAGAGTGAGGTAGATAGGGGGGATAAGGGTGAGGTGGATAGATAATATAGGAGAGAGGTACATTGTAGATAGATGAGATAAGGGAGAAGTAGATAGGTATGATAGGAGAGAGGTAGATAGAGGAGATAGTGGAGAGGTAGATAAAGGACATGAAGAAGAGGTAGATAGAGTAGACAGGAAAAAGTACGAGAGGGAGAGACTATCGAGAGTAATATAGAGGCCAATCGTGTCAGCTGGAACAATATTTCATCTTCTGTTCATCAATAATTATCAGATCAAATAATATATTCAATGCCTGCTCATGGGTCTCAGATCACAGTTCCCCCAGATACCACAGGAGCTGTTATACTGTCCCCTTTGTCAGCGTCAGCTAGCCGACAGAAAAGTCTTGGCGATAATATCTGCCATAATGGTTCATTGGGCAATCCGTTGTTACTGCCGCCCAACCTTGTGTTTGGGTGGCGAGGGATGGCGGGGACGCCATGAGCCTAATCCGATAAACGAATTATCCTTTTATCCTCGGGTAGATAGATAGATCGATAGACACATAGTATCAATCTTCCTTACAGGCCATGTGGAACAACCGAACCTGAGTGCGACAACCGCGCGGAGTGGCACAAAAGGAAATCTCATTTGCTTTACAACTTATAGCAGATTGTAATTAATAAAGCATAATGATACATTAAATTCCTCAACGCAGCCTTAAGAAAAGTTTTTATTTATTTTGTGGCTATAGTCAGCGGGGAACACGTACATATTTTTCCGGCTTTAATTTTTTTCTAGGAAATCAGTAGTGGATGCACTTTATCATGTGAGCATATGCGGCACTTTATCAAGTTTGTGGCAGACAAGCAGACACAAACTTTAGTCACTGACTCGTGCATTTACGACTAGCCGCATTCCAAAGTAGAATTGTACAATTTAGAAGGCATATTATTATTTATGACGGCAGTTGGCACCCGAGTCAAGGCTATTAGTATTACGCTCGTAGTTCTCTCTCCTCTATCTCTCTGTCTACAGTATTACGTAGACCAAAAGTCCAATAGCTAATAATTTACTCGAAGTCATAAATCAAAATCCAAATGTCGTTTTCATTAGTTTCAGTTAGTATTAGCTAATTGGTGAAAAATTGACCATAAAGACTTTCGGAAAGACAATAGAATTCTAAAAATTTTGGGTAGCAAAATGAGAAACTTCATAGACGTCTGAAGCAGAAAACTTTAAAATTG
>NIVC01001356.1:205000-232500 GCA_002269645.1 Macrostomum lignano
AGTTAATCCCCATTCCCAACCCAAAGCCAGACGCAGTTCAGACCGCCCTCCCCCAACCCCAGTGCACTAAGCCCACAGCTGTACAAAAGCAATAAAAATCGTCAGCTAATCTCGCTCCTCCTATTCCAGAGCGCCCACTGCTCAATCTGGCTGTCCCCCGGTGACTCACTCAATCGGGCGTCGTACGCCAGACAAGCCGTGGCTGGCAGGGGACGCAGCTTCCGACCCGTGACGCAGGCGGTCCGGTGCAGCTCGCAGTGGCTCGGGTAGCGCCGACCGTCAGAGCCGCAGACGGCTTTCGGTCGACGATGCCGTCGCCGGCAGAAACCGACTGGAGCGCAGACGCACGATGTCGAATTTTCGACGTCGTTTTGACGACAAACCCGGCCAGGCTTGCACACAGCATTATCGCATGGGTTCCCTAATTTTTTAGGTTTAAGTTAAATAAGAATATAGATAAATGTACTTGTTCGAATAATTATAACAAAAATTCAGCTCCAATGGCTTACCAGTTTCGCATTGAGCAGAAACTATAATTGTAATTATCAGAATGAGCAGCGGCAGAGGTCCTGACTTGCTGTCACAAGTCATTGTTTGTTTTGCTTCTTTTAAGCAGATGCTAATATAAACACAAATCCTCTAGTAGTTTGCTAAAAAGAAGAAATCAACCCGATCCCTTATGCAACAAAGCGAGTTGTTAGAGTTGTGCACTGAGCTGGCAATCCCCCATTTTTATCCATATGTCCCAACAGTGTATCCGGGTACTGGCGTACTGAATCTCTCCCCAGTTTCTCTCCCCTCCCTTCCCTTTCTCTCAGCCTCCCTATAGCGCCATCCCTGCCTCTTAGCCAATCCACTTTGCTGGCTGGGGCGCATTGTGAAAGGGGTCAGGGCTGCACTGAATAACTCTGCAGCCTTAAGCACTGATGCTGCTTATAGGTTGTCCAAGCAGAAAGCAATTGTCTGATTGCCTGTTTATTGTCATCAGTTGCTGCACTTGCAACCCTACTGTAGTACATAATAGCTCTGCTCAAGCATTCAACATCGCCTTTTTTGGGATTGAGATGATTAACGCACAATATTCGCATGTAGTTCACTCAGCGAATCGATTAAGGGTTCCTGAAACTGTGGAAGGTTTTCGGCTCAGGGTTGGTAACAGGCCATTATATACCGGGTGATATAGGAAGGATATCGGATGAGATAGGGAGCATAAAGGGTTAGACAGGAGAGACAAGTGAGAGACAAGAGAATGGGTGAGACAAGAGAGATACCGGATAAGA
The DNA here is from genome assembly GCA_002269645.1 of Macrostomum lignano. Classification (NCBI taxonomy): domain Eukaryota; kingdom Metazoa; phylum Platyhelminthes; family Macrostomidae; genus Macrostomum; species Macrostomum lignano. The sequence continues at coordinate 206,281 of NIVC01001356.1, forward strand.
CATGAGAGATACCGGGTGAGACAAGAGAGATACCGGGTGAGACAAGAGAGATACCGGGTGAGACATGAGAGATACCGGATAAGACATGAGAGATACCGGGTGAGACAAGAGAGATACCGGGTGAGACATGAGAGATACCGGGTGAGACAAGAGAGATACCGGATAAGACATGAGAGATACCGGATAAGACATGAGAGATACCGGGTGAGACAAGAGAGATACCGGGTGAGACATGAGAGATACCAGGTGAGACAAGAGAGATACCGGGTGAGACATGAGAGATACCGGGTGAGACAAGAGAGATACCGGATAAGACATGAGAGATACCGGGTGGGACAAAAGAGATACCGGGTGAGACAAAAGAGATACCGGGTGAGACCATACAGAAGAGATACCGGGTGAGACCATACAGAATAGATACCGGGTGAGACCATACAGAATAGATACCGGGTGAGACCATACAGAATAGATACCGGGTGAGACCATACAGAATAGATACCGGGTGAGACCATACAGAATAGATACCGGGTGAGACAAGGTTGAGAGATACTGCATGGGTTTAAAAATGAGAGATACCGGGTTGAATTGAAACAGGGGAGATACCTGTGAATGAGAGAAACTCCGATAAAACAAAGACCAGTGCAAAACAGTAAAAGTACATATACATACATTTTACACGGTAATTTCAAAGATCGTATAATATGGGAAAGAAATTGGCTCAATCAAGACAATTTGCAGTCTGCTCTAACTTGAGGTGTTACAGTGCCAATGAGAAGGAATTGTAGCTAGCTAGTGCAGAAGACTGTGAAGCATCAATAGAGAAATCCTACAGAGTGCTAGACGACGCGCCTTAATTCTCTCGAGCATATAGGGGCTAAACTGCATTTTTCTACTGATGCATGGTTGAATATTGTATACGCTTGGTTAATTAGCAAACTAATTAATGAGAAGCAATTAGCAGCAATATTTGCGGTACTTATGACTTATGGTTGAGTGAATTTAATGGTATTTACGATCTACACGTGTAGATATGTAGATACACATATATGGAATTAGAATTTGTACGTGTAGGTAGGAATTCAGGTCGTCAGCTCTACATTCAATTACATGTAATAGGGGGACAGTGTATTGTTGGTTGTGTGTGGCAATGCTGCATACAATCAAATGTTTCATGTAGGTGTCAAATGTTTTAGAATAATGTGTTGGGGGGGTGTGCCCCTCTGACTATGATCGTTGATGTTTCTGTTGAATCAAATAAGTCGGAGGTTCGATTTGTTTCTCTCGATCTCTAACCTTCAACAAGATGTTTATTACTAATCAATGTTAGTAGCAATTCCTAATAGGATATTGATCACGCAATTACGCAAATTTGTTAAGCAATTCAGTGAAAATGGAGCCACAGGCTACTTATCGATATTGTTGCACGAATTGACGTTTGTCCGGATTTATCTCTGTTAAATCGGGATATTAGAGTTCAGGCCCGATTGTTGGGGCAAGCTAGCGGAGCAGTTGAGGAGGCAAAGAGGCGGAGACCCGAGAACCGGGAAAAACTGGAGAGAGGCTTCATTCTCACTGAACGCTAGTATATATATGATTTCTATAACGCATTTCATTGGTGTTCGCTTCACGCAATAGGATCTTTACTGGTGCACAAGCATGTGCTGTACTTTCCTGATAGAGAAACCTTCTGAAGTTCGCATTAGACTAAAAAATAACATTGGGCATAACATGCTTAAATTAAGATCACTTCATTGCCCTTATTTCACAAAGCGAAGGCCCACCGAGCGGCATAAGCAAAAGAAAACAGGTGTTGGATTATTAGTGAAGTTGTAACTAATGCTACTTGCATACGAGGCGCAAGGTGTAGGCTAGAGAAAGTGGATAAAGTGGTGAGTAAAATGGTGAAAATAAGCATAGAGCATGGCTTAGGAAAGGGTCTTAAATATTAGAGTAAAGCTGTTGAAACCAAAGTTAAATGAACAGAGGAATAGCAAGGAGGATAAAATAAGTTTCAAAAGTGGCTTATTAAAGGGTTTGCTAAAACAGACAAAGACAGATAAAACAGAGAATTTTCAGATGGACGAAAATAGGCAACAAGTAAAGTTAGAGGTATAAATAAAATTGAGTAAAGGACAGTCAAACGAAATTGAGATTATTAAAGAAACGACTGGGACGCAAGGTGAAAAAGAAAGCTATTTTTAATCAAGGGTGTGGAATGTACATTGTACGTGGGGTCGAAGAGATTATTGGCTTGGGGTGGGTGTTCGTAGAGCGCGTGAGTGTACACTGAAGCTAATTCAAAGGAAAGGATGGAGTCGCGTGGTATAAATAAGATAAAAAACGATAGGGAGGGAATTTTCTAGTTCAGGTTTTGTCCGCAATTGTTTTTAAGTTTCGATATAGCTCGTTTATCATTCAAGTTAGATTAGTCAATGGCAGGTCTGTCTTTGGGAAGAGAGCAAATTACAGAGATCGCGGCTGGTATTCTCCAGGGGCGTCACGCGTATTTCATTTCCATCAGCGCGGTCGTCGCCATCATGCTGCTGCTGCTGTTACTGCTAGTGGCGGCGTTTGTAGCCTGCTGTTGTTGCTGCAAGTGTTGTTGCTGCTTTGGCGGCTGCAGCCGCTGTTGTCGCGCACCATTGCGGCCCGCTGCAACTGCCCGTGTCCAGGAGACTGCGGTGTAACTGCACAGTTGGTCTGCCAAGTCTTCTGCGTCCTTTGGGCGCCAACGTCAAAACGGCCTTTTTCAAGGCCACCACGTGTCAGATAGTGCTGTTCGTCTTAGTTTTGTTGCAGCCAGTAGGGTTTCTGTAGTCAGGCCGGTGTCGTAGTTCGTAGTTAGCCGTAGTTGTCGGTAGCAGGCATGTATTCTGTTAATTCTGAGCATAGCAGGTTGTTTCCAAGTAGTAGATAGGGCTGGGCAGTGGGCCGGGTTGGTGTTGAACAGAGTCGAAGCTGAATTTCGGTCAGGGCAGCGTGTAGAGCCGGATTGCAGTGTAGAGCGGGACGGCTGTGTAGATCCGGGTAACGCGTGGTCTTACAAAAGACCGAATAGGGATTATGAGGTGACGAAAGAAAAGATCATTGAGTTCACGTGGGTGAGCAAGAGTAGAGAAGATGGTTCTGATAAATTTTTTCAAGGGTGAGTGATAGTAATTAAAGGTAAGCAAATAAAATGTAGGGCTAAAGCGTTTGACGACAACAGAATAAAACAAAAATTTTGATAAGAGTGTTGAGAACTGACATTTCTACTGTGAGTAGCAAAAGAGTAGCGTATTGTCAAGGAAATTATCTAACGAAGATAGATAAGTTGAAGCGGAAAATGATAAATTGCGATTTAAGAGGAAGAAAGATATAATATATAATTATAAAACTAATAGAAATAATATAAACGGAAATAATTTTCAAAACGTATCGATAATCAACTGTCCATCGATAATCAACTGCCGCGTATTGATTCACACATCCCGTGAGCGCAGATGATATCGCACAGCTGGAATAGGTTCTAGTCCGTGCTGATCACGAGTGTCAGGCTCATCCACGACGTCAGTCTGAGTAGCGTGATGCTGTGCCAGTGGCGGGTGGTGGTCGAAGTGAGTCTGTGGTATCGATGATGTGAAGTTCGGCAGATTGAGTTCCAGATTGATTTATAGCGTTTCATGTTGTCAAAGGTTTTCTCAATAATGCAGCCTTGAGATGAATAGCTACAGTGTGCCATGGAGAAGGCTAACGATTCCATTGGTTTGCTAGGAGAGGCGAAAGCTATTATCCCTTGTATGAGTGTTGAAACTATTTGAGTTCGTGCCTTGCGATGGTAACAGTCTTCGAGGAAGGAGGTTCCTGTATTGGAGCGAGAGATTTTGTAGTTTCCAGTGGTGGCAACCAGTTGAAGCTGACCATCAGGTGAGTTATATGATTCGGTCCAATGTTGGCAATCTTGTGCGGCGACTGTAAGTGGGCGTAAGGTTACGTACGCATCACGGAGAGAGCGCAGAACCTGGCTCATTGGGAGGCAATTAACCGAGATTTCCTCACGGAAGCATAAGCTGACTGGTGTTCTGGTTTGCTCCAGGTTAGTAGAGTAGAGCTGTAAGTGCACTGGTGTCGTAACGTCCTGTGACGACGTGAACTGTTCGCATCTGATCTGCTGAGGAATCTTGAAGATGCGCACGGGTCCATCTAATGGACAGAGCATTGGTGTGTCCACGTAGAGTGGATGTTGCTTAGGATTCGATGGCAGTGGTGTTGTCTGCACCGTCGGGAATAGCGATAGCCAGATGAGTGTCACGAGAAGCGTCGTTAGACCAGTTAGTCGACGTCCTTTCTGCTGAGACAGTGGTCTTTTTACGTGTACCTGCTGTCGCTGGGCACGTAGCATATCTTTTCTTAGCTTTGGTTGAGCGGCTGATAGCGTAGTGTACGGTTGAACGTGGATGACTGACAGTGTAGATGGACTGTCGCGGATTAATTTCTTAAACTGCCTGGTCGAGCCATGGAACTTGTACTCAATTGGTCTGTCCAAAGCATAGGTTGGAGTAGCCGTTGATTTTGACACAGGAACCTCAGTGAGACGCTGTGGAGCACTGGGTGTGCTGTTCGGTGGCACAATTTGTTGAGGCGAGTCCATAGTCGGCAGTTGTGGCATGGGGTCGTTCGAGACAACCTGAATTGAGTTTACACCGGCTGCAGGAGGGCGCGGTGACGGTGTTCTGGAACGTCCGTGGTTTGGTGAATCAGAGTGGCGTTCCCGTTGATATCGTTGAGTGGGGTTGCGCTGAAATTGTACGCGCCGGCCTAGATTATACCGCTGTGGGTTATTGTTTGTTGTTCTCCCCTGTTTAATATCGTGTAGGGTACGACATTCTTCGGTATCATGGGTGTCCGAGTTGTGAAAGTGGCAGTATTTGGCTGGAGAGCCTGTGTCTCGGCTGCGAGGATCATCGGAGCCTCGTCTGTACCGGTCTTGAATCGGTTGATTGCGTGTCCACTTAGAGTCAGCCTGTCTTGGTTGTCTAGCATTGGCAGTTTGTTGGCGTGCATTTCGAGGATCCTGGTAGCATCGATCTGTTGTGTGTCCAATCCTGTGGCAGAATTTGCACGTTGGTGGTTCTCTAGTATTGCTAGCGCCTTGAATAGCCGCTACTATTGGCTTGGGCTTGATGGTTCCACATTCTAAGGCAGCAAGGCGTTTTTCTATATCGGCCGGAACGTTGTTTGGGGCCGTTAATTGTGAAGACTGCTGTATTTGTTCAAGGCGAATGGCCTGGTTGAGCAGCTGTTGTTCGGTATTCAGCGGGTTTCGCAGTAGTTCAACGCGAAGGTGAGGTAGAGCGCCACTTAGTATATGGCCGATCAATGTTTTGTTAAACATTTCATTTCGTTGGTCAATGACCGCTTGGTTAGCCGGTGCATTTTCGCCATCCACGGGTGGTAGTGGCGAGACTTCTGGGTAAATGGCACGAAGTTTGCGGCGAATGTCCGTGTAGTACTGGATGAATGGCTCACCCGGGAGTTGTCGGCGGTTGGCGATGTGATGTAGTGCCGAAGTGGATCCGAGAGTGAGTACCGCTATTCTGTCGGACAGAGACCGAACTAATTGGGTGTAGTCATTTTGTGTCTCGGCGGGTAGAGCGGCATATTCGATCTTTAGGAGATCGTTGAGGAGCCGAGGAAAGATGCGAAGCTTTGAGTTTTCATCTAGATTAAAAGTTCTCGCTGATAGATCATACTCCATGATGAAAGAGGCAAAATCATGAAGTTGATCTATCTCCTTGAGACCTTCGCGGATCTCGTTGATGGTACTAGCTGGGATTGCAGCGTGTGGTCTTTGTTGATCTCGCACAGCATTGATAAATTGTTGCATTAGTGCTTCTGCCATTGTAACGTTGCTCTCAGTTTCCTGGATATTGGCGTTATTTTGATTCAAATGATCAGGTTGCAGAAGTGGCTGTGGAGGATTTTGTTCTTGTTGCTGCTCGTACAACTCAGAAGGTTGTTCTTCGTCTCTGGTGCCGATGGCAGTGTTTTCTTGATGGAGGCCAGGTAGATGGCAAAATGTAGCTGGGGTAGCTGTTTGTGTTAGTTGCTGTTGGGTGTCGTCAGTATGGTGTCCTCCAATGCCAGTAGAATGTCCACCAATACCAGTAGAATGTCCACAAATGCCAGTAGAATCACCAGAAATATCAATAGGATTTTCAGCGACACCGGCAGAATTTGGTGTGGATATTGCAGGCGGCTCTTGTTGTTGTTGTTGTCCGAGTTGGGTACCAGAACGCAATTTCATGCAATGATCTGTGGAATGGGTTTACTTCGAGTGGTCTTGCAATTAAGAGTTGAAAATAATTCGCAATTTTGTAACAATAAAGATTTGAAATAGCGTGAAGCAATAGCATCTGAGCGTGATTTGCGGTCATCTATCCAGGGTCAGTTTTTTGTTTTATATAAGCAAATTTTCAATATGTAGAGCTTCGGTAGCTGTAGTATCAATTATCAAAAGTGTGAGTTTAGAGCAATTTTGAGCAAGTGTTGAACAGTTGTATAAAGTAGAACTGAGTAGAGTCGGCTGATGCGCCTGTACTAATTATAATATAGCTCAGCGGTGGAGCGGTTAAAATATTTCATAGAAGCAGCAAGAAAAGCTGAGCCTCATCCTTGGATTGAGTTTGATTAGAATTTGAACAGATTTCGGTAGAAGATTCAGCGGAGGCGGCAATGTGCGCGTTGATTGATGCCTTTGAGATTGAACGGATTGGCGTTGAAAACTCAGCTGGTGAGTTGTGGTTAAGATGCCAGCGGATGTGGCGATGCGTGTTGAGTACGCGATTTGAATTTGTTGTAAAAGGAACGAAAGAGACTCTGCAGAAGTCTGTGGAAGCAAGGCAGAGGCGTATGAGTGGCGTGCCAAAACTTCAAACTTGGAACACGATGAGCATGAACCAAGCACCAGTCCTGGGTTTAAGTGTGTAATTGACAAATAGATTCGGCCGACTAAAATAGAATTATTATTACCTGAAGGCAGGTGTAGAGGTCCTGTGTATAGGACAAATTGCCGCGGGCTTATCGCTGCTAATCATGAAGAAATGATGTGGCTGCTTGAAATTGAGAAACAAGGAATAGGGAATAGGAGAGGGTGGGTAGCAATCACAGCGTAATTTTTATTTTGTTTTGAGAAATTTTGAACGACTGCGAAGGCTAAAGGGCTGGTGTATGGGTAGACGAGGGTGGTAGGTTGTACTTTGCGGAGAAGGAAAGCGGATTGTAGTATAAATAAGAGCTTGGGACGGAAATTATTCCCATTAGAGAACAATGGGGGTTTCTGATGGGAAAGCCCAAGGAGGGGGAGCAGCCATTGAAAAAAAATGAATTCCCTGGGGTAAGAGAAGATTGAGAGTACTGAGAGTGTCGCACCGGTGTGACAGAATCATTCTCCCTCACTTTCTATCCCTGAGGATGAGAATTGCAGCGGAGAGAAGAGCTGGAGCGGATCACAGCTGAATTGTGGTAGGGCGTTGAGCCAACTGAGTGAGGCGCGGAGCCGATAGGGCGTTTTAGCCAACTGAGTGAGGCGAACTGAGGCCAGTTGAGGCTGGTTTGTGAACTGATGCAGACCGGAATGGAACTAGAATTTCCAGAAGACGAAAAACGATGCAGATCTGCTGTGAACCAGCCGGAGTAAAGGCGGAATTCTCCGGACGAGAACTGGTTTTGCGAGGCTAAAAATAGAAAAAGGATTGAGACAATGCTGGTTGCCTGGTTGGGATTTGTCGCCCAGGCAGGATATTTATAGAACAGAGTGAGATTGTGGAGAAAGAGCAAGGTGAACTTGACGTTCTTTGAGGTGAGGCGAGCAAAGTACTCGGAGAAAGTATATCAGAAGGGCGTAAATAGTGGGAATGGGTGGATTCCCATCGGAACCGGTTTGAGGACTGGTTCGCTGCTGGTTCTCCGAAGCGGGAGAGCGATTAGAGGTTGTAAATTTAAGAACATTAAATAACACTAATCTTTTCTACGATTCTACAGCTTGGGAGAATCATACACGTAGTATTTTTGTAGTTTTGCAAATTGTATTGGTTTTTATATTTTGTAATTTTTTAATTTTTATATTTTTTACTGACCCTTTCTAAGATGCCATCACTAGCTCATAGCCAGCTCCACGGAGGTGTTCACCCCAGCATATTGAAGCCGGGCATGTTGAAGGAAATTACGGAGAGAAACAAGGTCGGGGAGCCAGTCAAATGTTTTAGAATAATGTGTTGGGGGGGTGTGCCCCTCTGACTATGATCGTTGATGTTTCTGTTGAATCAAATAAGTCGGAGGTTCGATTTGTTTCTCTCGATCTCTAACCTTCAACAAGATGTTTATTACTAATCAATGTTAGTAGCAATTCCTAATAGGATATTGATCACGCAATTACGCAAATTTGTTAAGCAATTCAGTGAAAATGGAGCCACAGGCTACTTATCGATATTGTTGCACGAATTGACGTTTGTCCGGATTTATCTCTGTTAAATCGGGATATTAAAGTTCAGGCCCGATTGTTGGGGCAAGCTAGCGGAGCAGTTGAGGAGGCAAAGAGGCGGAGACCCGAGAACCGGGAAAAACTGGAGAGAGGCTTCATTCTCACTGAACGCTAGTATATATATGATTTCTATAACGCATTTCATTGGTGTTCGCTTCACGCAATAGGATCTTTACTGGTGCACAAGCATGTGCTGTACTTTCCTGATAGAAAAACCTTCTGAAGTTCGCATTAGACTAAAAAATAACATTGGGCATAACATGCTTAAATTAAGATCACTTCAGGTGACAATTCAATTAACTGCATGTGGGAAACTATATGCGGGCAGTGTGTGTAGCTTGCTTGCATCTCAGGCCGGGGCTCCAACCCGCTGTGATTTTTTATTGGGTAAGGCGCTCTGCCTGTGTAAGTGCTGTATGCATATAGTGCCGCGTCTTGGGGGATTTCATTTTGGGGGTATTTCATTTAGCTGGCGATGGGTAATTCCATCTTGGGGTATTTTGGGGGTATTTCATTTAGCTGGCGATGGGTAATTTCATCTTGGGGTATTTTGGGGGTATTTCATTTAGCTGGCGATGGGTAATTCCATCTTGGGGTATTTTGGGGGTATTTCATTTAGCTGGCGATGGGTAATTTCATCTTGGGGTATTTTGGGGGTATTTCATTTAGCTTGCGATGGGTAATTCCATCTTGGGGTATTTTGGGGGTATTTCATTTAGCTGGCGATGGGTAATTCCATCTTGGGGTATTTTGGGAGTATTTCATTTAGCTGGCGATGGGTAATTCCATCTTGGGGTATTTTGGGGGTATTTCATTTAGCTGGCGATGGGTAATTCCATCTTGGGGTATTTTGGGGGTATTTCATTTAGCTGGCGATGGGTAATTCCATCTTGGGGTATTTTGGGGGTATTTCATTTAGCTGGCGATGGGTAATTTCATCTTGGGGTATTTTGGGGGTATTTCATTTAGCTGGCGATGGGTAATTTCATCTTGGGGTATTTTGGGGGTAGTTCATTTAGCTGCTGGCGATGGGTAATTTCATCTTGGGGTATTTTGGGGGTAGTTCATTTAGCTGCTGGCGATGGGTAATTTCATCTTAAGGTATTTTGGGGGTATTTCATTTAGCTGCTGGCGATGGGTAATTTCATCTTGGGGTATTTTGGGGGTATTTCATTTAGCTGCTGGCGATGGATAATTTCATCTTGGGGTATTTTGGGGGTATTTCATCTTGGGGTATTTTGGGGATATTTCATTTTGGAGTTAATTTCATTTGAGAGCTGGCGCTGCATCAGCCATATGCCACTGCGCGTAAACCTTCATGTAGATATTTGCATAAAGCACCTCTATCAGCAGCATGCGGTGGAAGCAGCAAAGTTTATATCTAAAATTGTCAGCCATTATTCTCTCTACAATTTATATATTTATTAATCTCAATTGTGTATGAATTTTTATACATAATTGATCCATGCAATAATAAATGTACAGTGCAGAGAATGCGCTCTCTCGCGAAAAAACTCGATTTGCAGTTGCAGTGCATATCAATCTACCATGTAAACCAGGGGCGTCGCCATGAATTTTATGGTGGGGAGGGGCGGACAAAGCCAAGAATTCAACATTATGTACATGACTAACTTTTGGCACTCATTTTGGCGTTGCAGGCACTCATTTTGGCACCGCAGGCACTTATTTTAGCGCCACAGTCATTCATTTTAGCGCTGCATGCACTCATTTTGGCGCCGAAGGCGCTATATTTTGGCGCCCTGAAGAGATACTATTGATTACCACAACGACTCACAACGTGGGTGGGGGGACAAAGCATTGGCATGTCCCCCCTGTCCCCCCGGTGGCGACGCGCCTGTATGTAACGCAAGCTAGGACGCCCATGTACGGATGGGCGTTATTCCTAGTAGCTGTAAATTCAAATTTACGATGTTAAATAAATAAGAAATCACAGACTTATCTCTAGCTCTTTGAAATCAAATGCTTTTCTAAGGACCACTCTATATAACTGTTTTATACCGTGATCGTTGTGCTTTACTCGACATGGTTAGTTTGTGAGCAATTGTTATATTAACTTATCTTTATACTTAAAAGAACTTTTGATAACACGTAAATATAAAAGGTAAAAATTATTTTTTAACAATTTCTACAAACATTTGTTTAAACCTTTAAAAGACAAACTAGTCGAATTTAACTCAAATTTTTTTGTAAGAAATAGAAAAGGAAATCCGAAGTAAGTTGAACTGGGTATCGTCGTCTGCATGTGCGTGTTGTTGAATGTTGACTCGAAAGTTGGTTTTTGCATTCTTTAGATGGTTTGAAAGTCAAGACAAGGTGACTATGTTTTGTTTATAGTCGCAGTTTAATTTTTACGGGAAATGCTACTGATAATTTCAATATGTTGCTTAGCTTAGTTTTTGAATTTTATTTTATCGGCTTGGCTGGCTTGCGACTGTCAGGAATTTTAAATTTGCAGCCTGATACGGACTACTTACGTGTTATAACTTATAATGCCACTGTCAGTCATTGCTATCATTAAGTATGTCTTTCATATCAAGTAGTTATATTTTCAACATAGCTTAGATAGACTAATTGAATTAATAGTAATAGGTCTAATATTTTTGCAGGCTTGCACTTCCACTTGCAGCTTGCTTATAATTATAATTATAAAATTATACTTTATGCTGCAGTAGCAGTAGGTAGGCTTAGTGAACTCACTATTGTCATTGATTGTCAGGTCAAATTTTGTGCAGTTAATGTTTTTAATAAACTTGTCATGATTTTTAAAAATTTTCTATTGATATCTTTGACTTGTCTTTAACTCTATTGCCAGTGTTGGAATAAATATGTAGCCATAGCAGATGCCTATATTTTTGCACCTTACTAAGAATCTTGGTATACAATATTTAGGTCCAATATTACCAAACACAATTATTATAGTTTTATACAAAAATGGCCAAGTTTGGGTTTGGCTATAGTATATAATATAATATAGCTAACTTTTGATCAAAAAAGCTCTTTTATCAAAATAAAAACTAAGCTGAAATAGTAAGCACCTTACAAAGAAAGTGTACTTATAAAACTAAAATAGCTTTTGCTTCTATGTAAAAAGTTATATAAGCAAGTTTTTTGGCAAAATTTAATTTTATAATTATAGCAGCCTAAGCCTTAAAAAAATTTTTTTGATCTAGATTATAGATTATTAGATTTTAAACATTTATTCCATTTGACTAGGCCTATAATAAAATTTTAACTTTACTTTTAATTGAATTCTATCACAAATAATTTATAATGCAACTTTGTCTTTCAAAACAACTTAATGAAGTATGGTATAGTATATCTAAGATCTAAAATTATAATATTCTTTCAATAACCATAAGAAATTTAAAATAATCATCATATTATAAAGGATAGATATGTAGTATTATTAAACTATATTAAATAAATGATTCCCTAAGTCTAACACTTAAAAAGCTAAGCAAAAGAATGTATCATGTAATTGACGAGATTGAATCTATAGAATTAAAGTACAAGTGTCATATGTAGCTTAAATTGTCAATTTAAATAACGGCTTATATTACTATGAACTAGGTTGTACTTATAGTAATAGTGATATTTAAGTCTAAGCTTTTTAATATTGCTTTGTTTAATAATTTTTTAAATCATACTAATTTTACCTTTTTGCATTATTCAATTTACTATACAAATTTCAGTGCACATTATGCAATGACTTGAAGTTGTTTGCAACTTCAAAAATTCTTGTTTTTAAAAATACTATTGCTGTCACATACTTAAAGATTACTGACTGAAAAAGCAACTTGATAGAAAAAACACATGGGCTGCTCTTATTCCAAGCAGTCTGTGGCAGGTGTTGAGAGAAACCAGCCTCAACAGGTGAATCTGCAGCAAGCAGCCATTGCCAATGGAGCTAGCAGTGCATCTGCTCAGGCCACAGATCTCACCGATATTCAAGTTGAAGAACTATGGCCAAAATTCATCCAGGCCATAGACATAACTGCAGATCGAGCCAGGGACATGGCTGCTCTGGATAATGATAAAAAACGACAGGCTGTGCAAAACTGGCTGAAATCTGTTCAACCTGGTCAGAACAGCCACACTGTGGGATATTATGTAACCCAGCTGCAGCGCTGCATCAGACACGGGTCTGCTGTTAGTGGAGAGAAAATCGATCTGATTCGCAGCTTGGAGAATAGTTTGAGAACTTATTCTGTTCAGTGAGTACAACTGTTTTATGGCTTATCCGTTATAACTTGTTGATTCGTTTACTCTGCGTGTTTTTGGGTCTTTGTTCCGTGTAGTTGTGGGTCTTTGTTCCGTGTAGTTTGGGGTCTTTGTTCTGTGTAGTTTCGGGTCTTTGTTCCGTGTAGTTTGGGGTCTATGTTCTGTGTAGTTTCGGGTTTTTTTCCGTGTAGTTTCGAGTCTTTTTTCGTTTAGTTTCGGGTCTTTTTTCGTTTAGTTTCGGGTCTTTGTTCCGTGTAGTTTCCGGTCTTTGTTCTGTTTAGTTTTCGGTCTTTGTTCTGTAGTTTGGTGTCTCTGTTTTGTAGTTTCGGGTCTTTAATCCATATAAGTTTCGGGTCTGCTGCGTAGTATGGGGTTCTTGTGTAAGCACATACGGCGATATATGAAGTAATAGCTGTAATACTTCGTGCATTTTTTGCGAACCAAACAAGTGGTTAGTTTGCACCTAAAACAAAAAATAATCTTAATTATATGCGCAGTGAAGACCGCCTCTTCTACTCAGCTTTTTCTGACAATTTAATTCTGTTTACAACAATTTTTTTTACTGAATCTCCTATTTTTTACGCGCTTGTAGACTTGAGTATGTTTTCTCGCAAAAAGATACCGTTGCTAAAAATAGCATCATGCTTATGATAGAAGGTTTGCTGTGGAATCAACCATTGCAATTTAAGTTTGAGAACTGTGAGAATTTTCAAATTCACAGTTCGGTGATATTTTTCAGAATCATGAGTGCCATTTGTCAGAATCATAAATGCCATTTGTCAGAATCATTAGTGCCATTTGTCAGAATCATGAGTGCCATTTGTCAGAATCATAAATGCCATTTGTCAGAATCATAAATGCCATTTGTCAGAATCATAAATGCCATTTGTCAGAATCAAAAGTGCCATTTGTCAGAATCATAAATGCCATTTGTCAGAATCATAAATGCCATTTGTCAGAATCAAAAGTGCCATTTGTCAGAATCATAATTGCCATTTGTCAGAATCATAAATGCCATTTGTCAGAATCAAAAGTGCCATTTGTCAGAATCATAAATGCCATTTGTCAGAATCATAAATGCCATTTGTCAGAATCATAAATGCCATTTGTCAGAATCATAAATGCCTTTTTTGTCAATACACAAGCACCCTAACATTAAAAACATTTCTCACAGGTGGCTGGAACAATTTATCGAAGAAGGCGGCCTCGACCTGTTAATCGAATACATGGGCCGATCTTTGGACGATTTGATCAGGTAAAGTTCAAGATGTACTTTTATTGTGTTCGAAAAAATCAAAATAACCCTTGTTGCCTCGTTGTAAAACAAGCTAATGCACTGAAGGTTGTATATTTATTTAGTGTATAAAATAACTCGATTTGTCACCCCCACCGATTGATATAGATGGTGGATTGGCAGAATAATGCTATCACAATCTGCACCATTGCTAAGTTCGTAAGTTATCAAATTTTAGATTATTAAATCTTGATTGCTGTGTAACCAACTAATAGATAGATCAATTGATATTTAATATAAATTATAACTGCATGTTCTGTGTGCCTCTTAACTTACAATAAAAACGGGTGCAGTATCGGAATGTGTACATGGGAATAATTCATATTCTTCTCGATCTACCGTCTCGATCTCTGTCTGCGGTCTGTCTGATCTCTATCTGCCGTTTGTCTGATCTCTATCTGCCGTTTGTCTGATCTCTATCTGCCGTTTGTCTGATCTCTATCTGCCGTTTGTTTGATCTCTATCTGCCGTTTGTTTGATCTCTATCTGCCGTTTGTTTGATCTCTATCTGCCGTCTGTCTGATCTCTATCTGCCTTCTGTCTGATCTCTATCTGCCTTCTGTCTGATCTCTATCTGCCGTTTGTCTGATCTCTATCTGCCGTCTGTCTGATCTCTATCTGCCGCCTGTCTGATCTCTATCTGCCGCCTGTCTGATCTCTATCTGCCGTCTCTATCAAGTTGATAAAAATTGCAATATTTTCAGTGTTTTGTTTAACACGCATGCAGGCATGAATGGCTTGGCGTGCAAAGAGTTATGAATACTAATATCTACTACCATTATCACAATAAAGATAGCGACTAATTTAAGCATTGCTTTCTGTATACAACATTTCATATTTTGCGGCGTTAGTTTTGTGCTGTTTCGGCTTGGCTTTGGACTGTTTTGATCTTGTTAAATGGATTAATATAAAAGTTGTATCCAGCTTCTATGGCGGCATCGCGGTTCCTTTTGATGTTGCTGATGCACCATCATTTTTTAAAGATATCTCTGTCCTCAATTCATTTGTTGATTTCTGTTGTCTGTGTGCCTGTTTATCTATGCCATAGTTTTCTCAGCATTTTTCGCACTGCCTGTCGGATCTCTCTAATTACATTCTCTCTGATCTCTATCTGAAGTTTCTGTGATCTCTATCTACAGTCTCTGTGATCTCTATCTACAGTCTCTGTGATCTCTATCTACAGTCTCTGTGATCTCTATCTACAGTCTCTGTGATATCTATCTCACAGTCTCTGTGATCTCTATCTACAGTCTCTGTGATCTCTATCTACAGTCTCTGTGATCTCTATCTACAGTCTCTGTGATCTCTATCTACAGTCTCTGTGATCTCTATCTACAGTCTCTGTGATCTCTATCTACAGTGTCTGTGATCTCTATCTACAGTCTCTGTGATCTCTATCTACAGTCTCTGTGATCTCTATCTACAGTCTAAGTGATCTCTATCTACAGTCTCTGTGATCTCTATCTACAGTCTCTGTGATCTCTATCTACAGTCTCCGTGATCTCTATCTACAGTCTCTGTGATCTCTATCTACAGTCTCTGTGATCTCTATCTACAGTCTCTGTGATCTCTATCTACAGTCTCTGTGATCTCTATCTACAGTGTCTGTGATCTCTATCTACAGTCTCTGTGATCTCTATCTACAGTCTCTGTGATCTCTATCTACAGTCTCTGTGATCTCTATCTGAAGTTTCTGTGATCTCTATCTACAGTCTCCGTGATATCTATCTCACAGTCTCTGTGATCTCTATCTACAGTCTCTGTGATCTCTATCTACAGTCTCTGTGATCTCTATCTACAGTGTCTGTGATCTCTATCTACAGTCTCTGTGATCTCTATCTACAGTCTCTGTGATCTCTATCTACAGTCTCTGTGATCTCTATCTGAAGTTTCTGTGATCTCTATCTACAGTCTCCGTGATATCTATCTCACAGTCTCTGTGATCTCTATCTACAGTCTCTGTGATCTCTATCTACAGTCTCTGTGATCTCTATCTACAGTCTCTGTGATCTCTATCTACAGTCTCTGTGATATCTATCTCACAGTCTCTGTGATCTCTATCTACAGTCTCTGTGATCTCTATCTACAGTGTCTGTGATCTCTATCTACAGTGTCTGTGATCTCTATCTACAGTCTCTGTGATCTCTATCTACAGTCTCTGTGATCTCTATCTACAGTCTCTGTGATCTCTATCTACAGTCTCCGTGATCTCTATCTACAGTGTCTGTGATCTCTATCTACAGTGTCTGTGATCTCTATCTACAGTCTCTGTGATCTCTATCTCACAGTCTCTGTGATCTCTATCTACAGTCTCTGTGATCTCTATCTACAGTCTCTGTGATCTCTATCTCACAGTCTCTGTGATCTCTATCTCACAGTCTCTGTGATCTCTATCTACAGTCTCTGTGATCTCTATCTCACAGTCTCTGTGATCTCTATCTACAGTGTCTGTGATCTCTATCTACAGTCTCTGTGATCTCTATCTACAGTGTCTGTAATCTCTATCTACAGTCTCTGTGATCTCTATCTACAGTGTCTGTGATCTCTATCTACAGTCTCCGTGATCTCTATCTACAGTCTCTGTGATATCTATCTCACAGTCTCTGTGATCTCTATCTACAGTGTCTGTGATCTCTATCTACAGTCTCTGTGATCTCTATCTACAGTCTCTGTGATCTCTATCTACAGTCTCTGTGATCTCTATCTACAGTCTCTGTGATCTCTATCTCACAGTCTCTGTGATCTCTATCTACAGTCTCTGTGATCTCTATCTACAGTCTCTGTGATCTCTATCTACAGTCTCTGTGATCTCTATCTACAGTGTCTGTGATCTCTATCTACAGTGTCTGTGATCTCTATCTACAGTCTCTGTGATCTCTATCTACAGTGTCTGTGATCTCTATCTACAGTCTCTGTGATCTCTATCTACAGTCTCTGTGATCTCTATCTACAGTCTCTGTGATCTCTATCTACAGTCTCTGTGATCTCTATCTACAGTCTCTGTGATCTCTATCTACAGTCTCTGTGATCTCTATCTACAGTGTCTGTGATCTCTATCTACAGTGTCTGTGATCTCTATCTACAGTCTCTGTGATCTCTATCTACAGTCTCTGTGATCTCTATCTACAGTCTCTGTGATCTCTATCTACAGTGTCTGTGATCTCTATCTACAGTGTCTGTGATCTCTATCTACAGTCTCTGTGATCTCTATCTACAGTCTCTGTGATCTCTATCTACCTACAGTCTGTGATCGCTCTGAGTTCACACAGTTTCGAAAAGCCATGTCTATTTCTTGTGTCAGTTTATTGTCATTTAAAAAACTTATTATTATAAGACAGCCCCGCAGCTAAAATAACACAAAAAATAGGATCCTTGTTTTTATATGCTATTTTTCATAGCTGCCATGTAAGCGGTTTGCTGTGCTATAATATTCTGTGTTGTTTGCCATTATTCTGGCTGTCTGTCTGTCTGTGTTTTTTGCCACCTTATAGAATCCTGAGTCCTAATAGATCTGTTATTTAAAGTTCTAAATTTAGACTAGCATATTACGTATCTACTGTAGTAATGCCATGCTTGCTTTGCTTTAGAATGCGCAGATTCAGATATTTAATTTTAGTTAGTGGCGCAAGCGATAAAGAGAGTTCTGTGCCCGCGTGTGCAATGTAAGGTAAACAAAAATATTCAAGTTACACTGGCCCGCTTGGAAAGTAGAAGTTGCTTAGCATAAGAAAAATGTATGTATATTATATATAATTTAGGCGTTTACCTAGTTAGATACATCTGCCTTATTGTAACAGTGACTTTTGTGCAGCTTTGCATTGCAAGGTTTTGGGCTTGAGGTAGCGGGTGGTTTTCTGTTTGCTGCCAAAGTGTTTTTCTTATGCAGTTGCTAGGTTGTTCCTTTTTTCGTGATGTACAAGCAAGCGAACTTGCCTAAATTAGTTTATAGTTCAGTTTTTTAAAGAAGGTACATCTTGATATAAATTTAAAAAGTTCCTTTTTTAAGATTTGCATTGGAATGCAATTTTAACTGAGAGAAAGTCTTGACAGTGAGATTCTTAGACTGACCCGAAACTGCAGGGTGAGATTCTTAGACTGACCTGAAAGTGCAGGGGTGAGATTCTTAGACTGACCTGAAAGTGCAGGGGTGAGATTCTTAGACTGACCTGAAACTGCAGGGGTGAGATTCTTAGACTGACCCGAAACTGCAGGGTGAGATTCTTAGACTGACCTGAAAGTGCAGGGGTGAGATTCTTAGACTGACCTGAAAGTGCAGGGGTGAGATTCTTAGACTGACCCGAAACTGCAGGGGTGAGATTCTTAGACTGACCCGAAACTGCAGGGGTGAGATTCTTAGACTGACCCGAAACTGCAGGGGTGAGATTCTTAGACTGACCCGAAACTGCAGGGGTTAGATTCTTAGATTGACCTGAAACTACAGGGGTGAGATTCTTGGACTGACCTGAAACTGCAGGGGTGAGATTCTTAGATTGACCCGAAACTACAGGGGTGAGATTCTTACATTGACCAGAAACTACAGGGGTGAGATTCTTAGATTGACCAGAAACTTCAGGGGTGAGATTCTTAGATTGACCCGAAACTACAGGGGTGAGATTCTTAGACTGACCCGAAACTACAGGGGTGAGATTGTTAGACTGACCCGAAACTACAGGGGTGAGATTCTTAGATTGACCCGAAACTACAGGGGTGAGATGTGCTTAACACTTACAAGACCCATCTAAAATCCCTGGGAATTTTTAACGCATTCTCTACCAGATCCGAGGACTCGCTGCCCCTATTGAACGGTTCCGCCGCGGCGGCTGCGGCAGCTCTGGGTGCCGCACCCGGCAACATGTCGGCCCTGTCGCCCTCTCTGCAGCGCTCCACCCTCGGTCCAAGCCAGCCTCAGCAGACTCCGCCAACGGCAAAGTCAAAATCCGGCAAATCTGGCAAACGGCACAAGGCCGCTGCAGTCGGCGAGACCAGCTTCGTTGTTAGCGGCGGCAGCGGCGCGCGCGCAGGTCGTCGACGTTCGTCCTCGGCGCTGCGCGTTGGCAAGAGTCAGTTCCATCGACTGCAGCTGGCCGGAGCTACTGTTGAACCGGACGAGTCGCTCTTGAACGATTTGCACAATGGCATCAAGTGCATGCGGGTGTTCTTTAATAATCAGCGCGCTTGTCAGAGAACTTTTCAGGTGAGACCATGCCTTTCTCTAGTCTCACCCTGCCGGTCTCTAGTCTCACCCTGCCGGTCTCTAGTCTCACCCTGCCGGTCTCTAGTCTCACCCTGCCGGTCTCTAGTCTCACCCTGCCGGTCTCTAGTCTCACCCTGCCGGTCTCTAGTCTCACCCTGCCGGTCTCTAGTCTCACCCTGCCGGTCTCTAGTCTCACCCTGTCTGTCTCTAGGCTCACCATGTCCTTTTCTAGTCTCACCTGTGTCTCTAGTCTAACCCTGTCTATTTCTAGTCTCACCCTGTGTCTCTAGTCTCAACCTGAAAATTCTCCCTTTCTGTCTGTTGTCTCACCCCGTCAGTCTCTAGTCTCAACCTGTCTGTCTGAAATTTCTCCTGTCTGTCTGTTGTCTCACCCTGTCTGTCTCTAGTCTCACCCTGTCTGTCTCTAGTCTAACCCTGTCTGTCTCTAGTCTAACCCTGTCTGTCTCTAGTCTCATCCTGTCTGTCTCTAGTCTCATCCTGTCTGTCTGTTTTCTCACCCCTTCTGTCTCTAGTCTCACTCCGTATGTTTCTGCTCATCCTGTCTGTATCCACTTTCTCTCTCCCTGTCTCTACTCCCTCTTCCCTATCTCTCTACATGTCTAAAATACACGCTATATCTGTAGTCTCACCATGTGAGACTTGCCAACTTGCCATTCCCCCAAAACCTACCTACTTGCAGGACAAGACCGCCATAAACATAATTGCCCAATGCCTGTTGCATCCCCGTTTCGCCACGAAGACTCTGGTGCTGGAGCTGCTGGCAGCCCTGTGCATGCTAGACGGCATGCACCAGCAAGTTCTGGACGCTTTCGACTTCTTCAAAGAGCGAGTCGGCGAGAAACGCCGCTGGGAGACTTTGATGATGCACTTTAAGCAGCATGACAGCCTACCGGCTGAGCACTACTGCCTAGAGTTCATGATCAGCTGCGCCAGGTTCATCAATATTGTGCAGAATGTCAGCAATGAGCACATTGGACTTCGGGTCTTTTTACAATCGGAATTCTCCCAACTGGGTCTGGACAGCTTCCTGCACTCGTTGCGCGGTCACTACGAGGATGCGAGATTAAATAGTCAGATTGAAGCGATATTTGAGAATAGCATCGATGTTGCCGGCTTGTATCAGGACTCGCTGGCTAAGCAGAGCGCCGTTACTAGGTGAGTTTAGCGACAATTAAGCGCCACATTGTCTAGACTTCAGCGCCAATTAAGCGCCACAATCTAGACTTTGGCGACAATCAAGCGCCACAATCTAGACTTTGCGCCAATTAAGCGCCACAATCAAGACTTTAGCGCCAATTAAGCGCCACAATCTAGAATTTAGCGCCAATCAAGCCCCACAATTTAGACTTTGGCGACAATTAAGCATCACATTCTAGACTTTAGTGCCAATTAGGCGCCATAATCTAGACTTTGGCGACAATCAAGCGCCACAATCTAGACTTTGGCGACAATCAAGCCCTACAATCTAGACTTTGGCGACAATCAAGCGCCACAATCTAGACTTTAGCGCCAATCAAGCGCCACAATATAGACTTTGGCGACAATCAAGCGCCACAATCTAGACTTTGGCGACAATCAAGCGCCACAATCTAGACTTTAGCGCCAATCAAGCGCCACAATCTAGACTAAAGCGCCAATTATAAGCAGTAGAATCTATGACAAAAATCACAGCAGTGATTTAACTAATTCCAATATCCCCTATTCCTCACCCCGCAGAGCCGCTGCCCTGGAGGAGCAACTCTACCAAACTCAGTCCCGACTCCGTGAAGCCGAAGACACCGCCGCGGAACGCTTGGCGGAGCTGCGCGAACGCTTGACCAGCCGGGAGGCGGATTGCGCAACCCTTCGAGCTGATAAAGAGGCCGCACTCGAGGAGATGCAGAACAGCCTCAGTGCCGCGAGCAAGCACGCGGACGAGAAACAGCACCGACTGGCTCAGCGACTCGCAGATTTGGAGACGAAACTCCGCCAAGCCGAATCTGCCGTCGCCGCCGCGAAAGAGCGGGAGCAGAAACTGCTGCAACAATTGCAGCAGCAGCAGCAGCAGCAACCGACTGAGACGCCGGGAGTTCCCGCCGCTAAGATTCCCGGCGTTAATTCTCCGGCTCCCGCTGCTGCAGCGCCACCTCCTCCGCCTCCGCCTCCGCCGCCACCACCACCGCCGCCGCCACCGCCTGGAGGTCCGGGCGGTCCGCCGCCTCCGCCCCCTCCGCCGCCTCCGCCAGGCGTCCCAGGCGGAGCCGGGCGTTTAGCGGTGAAATCTCCGCTGGTGCCGAAGAATCGTTTGCCAATGTTGAATTGGACAGCAATACCTGCCAATGTGTGTCGGGGCACCGTGTTTATGGATATGAATGACGATCAGGTTGGTTGCTTTAGTTGCTTTTGCACTTTTTATAGTGTAAAATATGTATATTGTAATCCTTTCATATCCAAACTAAGCTCCCTTCACAAACCCCTAGTTAAGCCACACTTCACTAAGCCCTGATTAAGTTCCGCTCACAAACTTAAATTAAGTTCCCTCCAAAAACCCTATTTAAGCCCCTTTCATAAAACCTCTAATTAAGCTCCCTCCACAAGCCCCTAATTAAGCTGCCTCCATAAAACCCTAATTAAGCTCCTTTTACAAAACCCTAATTAAGCTCCCTTCACAACCCCTAATTAAGCTCCCTTCACAACCCTTAATTAAGCTCCCTTCACAACCCCTAATTAAGCTCCCTTCATAAAGCCCCTAATTAAGCTCCCTTCAAAAAACCCCTAATTAAGCTCCCTTCACAAAACCCCTAATTAAGCTCCCTTCGCAAAACCCCTAATTAAGCTCCCTTCACAAAACCCCTACTTAAGCTCCCTTCAAAAAACCCCTGATTAAGCTCCCTTCACAACCCCTAATTAAGCTCCCTTCACAAAACCCCTAATTAAACTCCCTTCACAAAACCCCTAATTAAGCTCCCTTCATAAAACCCCTACTTAAACTCCCTTCACAAAACCCCTAATTAAGCTCCCTTCACAATATCCCTAATTAAGCTCCCTTCACAAAACCCCTAATTAAGCTCCCTTCACAAAACCCCTACTTAAGCTCCCTTCACAAAACCCCTACTTAAGCTCCCTTCACAAAACCCCTACTTAAGCTCCCTTCACAAAACCCCTAATTAAGCTCCCTTCACAAAACCCCTAATTAAGCTTACTTCACAAAACCCCTACTTAAGCTCCCTTCACAAAGCCTTCAAAGCGCCGAGTCCCCCATGGCCTCCCCTCTGCAGGCTCGCAGCCGCATCGACCTGGACGATCTGGAAGACAAGTTCAAGCTAGCCGGCGGCGGTGGCACCGCATTCGGCGGCAAAGGCGACGCATCGGACGGCGAATCGATGACTGCATCGTCGACGCGTCTTGCCGCCGCAGTTAAAAAAGTGGAACGACCGACACTGCTGAGTCACGACAGGTTCCGCAATCTGGCGGTAACCAAGCACAAAGTTGACTCGTTGGGACTGTCCTATGATCAGCTGGCTCTGGCTATTAAGCGATTGGATTCGGACAAGATTAACGCTGATATGGCTGAGATACTGCTGCGGCAGGGGCTGCCCTCGGATGAAGAGGTGCAGGCTTACAGAAGGCACCAGTTTGATGAGGGCAATCGGGTGGAGGATCTGAGCGAACAGGTGAGGATGAAGCAGAGATGCCTTTTTCGTGATTCTTCTCTACACTGCTTTTTGGGAAATTCTAATTACTAAATAAGTTCAGGATTTATGTGATTTTATTACGTAGTTGCTAAATTAGGGATTTGGGAGATTTTAGTCACTAAATTGAAGATTTAGGAGCTTTTAGTTATTAAATTGAGTATTGGGAGAGTTTAGTTACTCCGCCTCCTCGCTGCATCCGCCGGACGCCCCTGCAGCTAAGTCAAGTAAGTCAAGAGTTTAGTTACTAAATCGAGGATTGGGAGAGTTTAGTTACTAAATAGAGGATTTAGAAAAGTTTAGCTACTAAATTTAGGATTTAGGAGAGTTTAGTTACTAAATTTAGGATTTAGGAGAGTTTAGTTACTAAATTTAGGATTTAGGAGAGTTTAGTTACTAAATTTAGGATTTAGGAGAGTTTAGTTACTAAATTTAGGATTTAGGAGAGTTTAGTTACTAAATTTAGGATTTAGGAGAGTTTAGTTACTAAATTGAGGATTTAGAAAAGTTTAGCTACTAAATTTAGGATTTAGGAGAGTTTAGTTACTAAATTTAGGATTTCGGAGAGTTTAGTTACTAAATAGAGGATTTAGGAGAGTTTAGTTACTAAATTGGGGAATTGGGAGATTTTGGTTGCTAAGCTGGGTATTTGGGAGATTTTAGTTGCTAAGCTGGGGACTTGGGAGATTCTAGTTTCTAAGTTAAGGATTTGGCATATTTTAGTTACCAAGTTAAGAATTGAGGAGATTTTAGTCACTAAATAGAGAATTTACTGGAAGCTTGCAGTTATTAAATCGAGAACTTTTAGGAAGATTTTCCATGATGTCTGAAAACTGTTTTTACCTATTAATAAAGTGATTTAGACTTTATTTCATTTTCAGTAAAGTTAGCATTTTCAATCTTCAATTTTCAATCTATCAGGACCAACTCTTGGCTCGGTTGTGCCGGGTCCCCCGTCTGGAGCGCAGACTCAAAGCTCTACAATTTATTGGCCAGTTTGCTGAGAACCTGGCAGCGGTTGAGCCGCCACTGCTCACCATCATTGCGGCCTGCTCGTCACTGGAGAAAGCTAACAAGTTCAAGAAAGTTCTGGAGATCATTCTGGCTATAGGGAACTACTTTAATAGTCACCGGAGAGGCACAGCTTACGGCTTCCGTTTAGCCAGTTTAACAACTCTGCAGGATGTTAAATCTGCTGACAAGCGATGGACAATGCTGCAGTACATTGTGAACCTGATTGATACTAAAATGCCTGAGTTGAGCGATTTTGATGTGGAATTGAAGCACTGCGAGAAGGCTGCCACAGTGAATCTGGATAATGTGAAAGCTGATGGGAATTTGCTGCTGGCTGGGTTCCAACAGGTGAGAATGCCTTTGTTTAGATTTATGAGGTCTCTGAGTTCATTTAGAATCGCATTCAGAATAGATCTAGTCCTATCGGGACTATGGTATAAAAATGTATCTTTTCTATCGACTGAGGTTTCAGAATAGATCTAGGTCTATAAAGACTGAGGTTTGAGAATAGATCTGTGTCTATAGAGACTAGGTTGAAGAATAGATCTAGGTATAGAGACTGAGGTTTGAGAATAGATCTCAGTCAATAGACTGAGATTTGAGAATAGACCTCGGTCTATAGAGACTGAAAGTTTGAGAGTAGATCTCGTCTATTCTCTTAAGACTGATGTTTGAGAATAGACCTCGGTCTATAGAGACTGAGGTTTGAGAATAGATCTCGGTCTATAGAGACTGAGGTTTGAGAATAGATCTCAGTCAATAGACTGAGATTTGAGTATAGACCTCGGTCTATAGAGACTGAAAGTTTGAGAATAGACCTCGGTCTATAGAGACTGAGGTTTGAGAATAGATCTCGGTCTATAGA
This sequence comes from Macrostomum lignano, assembly GCA_002269645.1. NCBI lineage: Eukaryota > Metazoa > Platyhelminthes > Macrostomidae > Macrostomum > Macrostomum lignano. The sequence goes on from NIVC01001356.1 coordinate 231,103, forward strand.
GACTGAGGTTTGAGAATAGATCTCAGTCAATAGACTGAGATTTGAGTATAGACCTCGGTCTATAGAGACTGAAAGTTTGAGAATAGACCTCGGTCTATAGAGACTGAGGTTTGAGAATAGATCTCGGTCTATAGAGACTGAGGTTTGAGAATAAATCTCAGTCAATAGACTGAGATTTGAGTATAGACCTCGGTCTATAGAGACTGAAAGTTTGAGAATAGACCTCGGTCTATAGAGACTGAGGTTTGAGAATAGATCTCGGTCTATAGAGACTGAGGTTTGAGAATAAATCTCAGTCAATAGACTGAGATTTGAGAATAGACCTCCGTCTATAGAGACTGAAAGTTTGAGAGTAGATCTCGTCTATTCTCTTAAGACTGATCTTTGAGAATAGATCTCGGTCTATAGAGACTGAGGTTTGAGAATAGATCTCGATCTATAGAGACCGAGGTTTGAGAATCGACCTATTTTATAGAGATTGAGGTTTAAAAATAGATCTATTTTATACACAGAAGTTAAAAAATTTTGTGTCTATAGAGACTGAGGTTTGAGAATAGATTTCAAATACTGTGTAAAATCTATTGCCAGCAAATAGAGACCACAGCTGAACATCTCATATCTAGACCTGTCAGATACTAAGAATCGATCCGCCAATACTCAATCTTCAGCTTCGCGCCTTAGCCGATGAAGAAGCCGCATCAAACGAGGAAGACTCTCCAGATTTGCAACGCCTGACCCAGTTCATTCGGTCCAACCAGTCCAGAATGGACAAGATGAAAACCGATTTGAAAACAGCGGAGGACTGCTTCAATCTGGCTCGCACCCGATTCGGCGAGGGCATGCAGCAGGTCAGCACCGATGCCTTCTTTGGCGTGCTGAGCCGCTTCCAGACTGAGGCTCGTCGGGCCAGACATGAGCTGAAGAAGAGGCGAGAGGCTGAGGCCGCTGCTGAGGAGAAATCTGCCAAGGTAGGCTTATCTAATTTGTTCATTTAGCTATTTTTATAGTCTAGCTGGAGTTTGGGGGAATTTCTCGAGTGTGGGGTATTTTTCCAATTAGGGTTATTATTATTTGTAAAATTTGGGTATTTTGTCCGGGAGGGGAATTTCGGAAGTGGGAGTATTTTTCTCCGGAAGGGGAATTCCCGGAGTGAGGGTATTTTGTCCGAGTGAGGGAATTCTCGAACTGGGGGTATTTTATTTTGGGGGCAATTTTCGGAGCCGGAGTATTTCTTCCGGTAGAGAGAAACTCTCGGCGGGTTATTTTAGGGAGAGAGGAATTCTCGGAGAGGGGAGTATTTTTTCGGGAGGGGGAATTCTCTGAGTGGAGGGGTATTTTTTCCGGGAGAGAATTCTTGGAGTGGGAGTATTTTTTTTCCGGTAAAGGGGAATTCTCGAG
>NIVC01001356.1:237500-252500 GCA_002269645.1 Macrostomum lignano
TGCTCAGTGATTTCTGTGAATAGTTTTTTTTGCTACTGTTGACTAAATTACTGACTTTGGTGAAACTTTGAAAATTTGTAAATCCATGATTGTTTTGTGTGAAGCTGAATAAGTTTTTACAATCTATGAATTATGGAGAATTCAGGAATGAATTCAGTAATTTATTGAATCCATAAAATTGGTGAATCGATTAAATCAGTGAATTCAGGAATTTGGTGAATGCGGTAAATTGGTAAATCGGTTAAATCAGTGAATTCAGGAATTTGGTGAATCCATAAAATTGGTGAATCGATTAAATCAGTGAATTCAGGAATTTGGTGAATGCGGTAAATTGGTAAATCGGTTAAATCAGTGAATTCAGGAATTTGGTGAATCCATAAAATTGGTGAATCGATTAAATCAGTGAATTCAGGAATTTGGTGAATCCATAAAATTGGTGAATCGATTAAATCAGTGAATTCAGGAATTTGGTGAATCCAAAAAATTGGTGAATCGATTAAATCAGTGAATTCAGGAATTTAGTGAATCGATTAAATCAGTGAATTCAGGAATTTAGTGAATCGATTAAATCTGTGAATTCAGGAATTTGGTGAATTCATAAAATTGGTGAATCGATTAAATCAGTGAATTCAGGAACTTGGTGAATCCAAAAAAATTGTGAATCGATTAAATCAGTGAATTCAGGAATTTGGTGAATCCATAAAATTGGTGAATCGATTAAATCCGTTAATTCACGAAATTAGTTATTCATAAAAATCATGGAAACAATGACTTTAATTTTTTCCACTGTTATTAATATTGTTACAAACAAAAGTTTCTGTGAATGCGTGAATTATCTATGTGAATAAGCTTATAATGTTCATGTCGCACTATTCTAAATTCACAATTCAAGCCTCTCAGTTCTTCCAACATTTAACAGATATCAATGCAATACAATGGGTCCCATGATTGGCCTAGTTGACCGTAATTAATTTCGTTTGTTAATTCTTCTTTTCGATTTTTTCCTGTATGCGCGTTTTTCACGCAAAAAAAATTAACAATGGTTGTCATTTTTCACCAGCCTTTTTCTACAAGATAGTTAGCTTCTAGTGTCTATTTTTATATCTCTATTTACCGAGCAAATTTCATTTACAATACTCGTATCAGCCTACTTGTACCTACTGTTCAGCAGTAGAGTAGTCGACATGTTTATTGTTTTCTGTATTTTGTTGCTGAAAAGAAATCGACAATAATATTTAATTTAGAAGTTTCATTTTTTCTGCATACTACTACTGATCGAATGTAAGTAGCTTGTTGAGGGGATGTTTTTTGTATGATTAGTGCCTATTTATTTATTAAGGTTTCAATATGCACCGCTATTTAGTTTTTGTGTGCAGCATATCGGCACCGCATGGCCTGTACATAACTTACTCTTATCGTTGAGGCTCCTGTGTGCATGTCAAAAATTTGAGAAACTTTCTTATGTATCTATCAGTTTATATAAATTCTTTCAATTCCTAACTGCGTTGTTTTACCTCATTAAAACAGGAAAATTATGTTAATTTGATTATTAAATATTTTGATTCCTAATCTGTAAGCTTGGCTTATGATATGTATATAGGCCTTGCACACTGCTTTCTGACCAAATATGAGTTTTTCTGTGACCCATTGACCTTTGGCCCCGTTGCACTGTGACCCGTTGACCTTTGACCCATTCCGCTGTGACCCATTGATCTTTGACCCGTTGCACTGTGCCCCACTGACCTTTGACTTGTCCCACTGTAACCCATTGACCTTTTATTCGTTCCACTGTGACCCATTGACCTTTGGCCCCGTCGCACTGTGATGACCCATTGACCTTTGACCCGTTCCAATTTGATGACTCATTGACCTTTAACACGTTCCACTGTGACCCGTTGACCTTTGACCCCGTTGCATTGTGACCCGTTGACCTTTGACCCCCTTGCACTGGACCCATTAACCTTTAACCCCATTGCACTGTGACCCATTGACCTTTGACCCGTTCCATTGGGACCCATTGATGTTCAACCCATATTTGACCCGTTTGTTTGCGACCTATTGACCCGTTATAGTGACCCGCTAAAATCGACAACTATTGTAACACCGCATAATATACTAAAGATATTGGCCTGTCAATATTATCTTAAATTCAGTAGTATGCCTATGTAATCAGTGTTCTCTGTGTTAAGAAAATTGTTTATGAGCAACTATTACTCCACCTCTGTAGAACTATTTCTATCAATATTTAATTTTTTATACTGTTAATCATGAGCGAGTATTTAATCAGGTCTTGCTTCGAGAACAATATATTCTATCCGTTGATAATTTAGTTATTATTACTGAAATATCGTGTGGACTTTTTCCTAACTATAACAAAAAATATATCTTACAGTTTTGCTCGTTTGTTCAACGGGTAAAGTTTTCTGAAACTGTGCTGTTCTCGCGAATTCGCTTATTGACTGACAAATTGGAAATCGCAGAGAGTCTCTCGACTTTGTTTATTCATTTCGGGACGACAAAAAAATGAAAATGCCTAAAGAATTCGCTAATCTTCTGATTGGAGCTAATTGCTCAAGTCCTGAAAATATTATTTCCTTAGTAAACTTTTCCTGCTTGTTGATAGTTAGTTAGTCAGTTGGTTAGGTAATTAGTTTGTTAGTTATTTGGTTAGTTAGTTAGTTAGTGAGTTAGTTAGTTAGTTAGTCAGTTAGTTAGTTAGTTAGTGTGTGAGTTATTTAGTTAGTTAGTTAGTTAGTTAGTTAGTTAGTTAGTGTGTGAGTTATTTAGTTAGTTAGTTAGTTAGTTAGTTAGTTAGTTAGTTAGTTAGTTAGTGTGTGAGTTATTTAGTTAGTTAGTTAGTTAGTTAGTTAGTTAGTTAGTTAGTTAGTTAGTTAGTGTGTGAGTTATTTAGTTAGTTAATTAGTCAGTCAGTTAGTTAATCAATTAGTTAGTTAGTGAGTTAGTTAGTTAGTTAGTTAGTTAGTTAGTTAGTGTGTGAGTTATTTAGTTAGTAATTTGGTTAGTTTGTTAGTTAGTTAGTTAGTTAGTTAGTTAGTGTGTGAGTTATTTAGTTAGTTAGTTAGTTAGTTAGTTAGTTAGTTAGTTAGTTAGTTAGTTAGTTAGTTAGTTAGTTAATGTGTGAGTTATTTAGTTAGTTAGTTAGTTAGTTAGTGTGTGAGTTATTTAGTTAGTTAGTTAGTTAGTTAGTTGGTGTGTGAGTTATTTAGTTAGTTAGTTAGTTAGTTAGTTAGTTAGTTAGTTAGTGTGTGAGTTATTTAGTTAGTTAGTTAGTTAGTTAGTGTGTGAGTTATTTAGTTTGTTAGTTAGTTAGTTAGTTAGTTAGTTAGTTAGTGTGTGAGTTATTTAGTTAGTTAGTAGTTAGTGAGTTAGTTAGTTAGTTAGTTAGTTAGTTAGTTAGTTAGTGTGTGAGTTATTTAGTTATTTAGTTAGTTAGTTAGTTAGTTAGTTAGTGTGTGAGTTATTTAGTTAGTTAGTTAGTTAGTGAGTTAGTTAGTTAGTTAGTTAGTTAGTTAGTTTAGATAGTTAGTTAGTTAGTTAGTTAGTTAGTGTGTGAGTTATTTAGTTAGTTAGTTAGTCAGTCAGTTAGTTAGTTAGTTAGTTAATTAGTCAGTCAGTTAGTTAATCAATTAGTTAGTTAGTTAGTGAGTTTGTTAGTTAGTTAGTTAGTTAGTTAGTGTGTGAGTTATTTAGTTAGTTAGTTAGTTAGTTAGTTAGTTAGTTAGTTAGTTAAGTTAGTGTGTGAGTTATTTAGTTAGTTAGTAGTTAGTGAGTTAGTTAGTTAGTTAGTTAGTTAGTTAGTTAGTGTGTGAGTTATTTAGTTATTTAGTTAGTTAGTTAGTTAGTTAGTTAGTGTGTGAGTTATTTAGTTAGTTAGTTAGTTAGTGAGTTAGTTAGTTAGTTAGTTAGTTAGTTAGTTTAGTTAGTTAGTTAGTTAGTTAGTTAGTTAGTGTGTGAGTTATTTAGTTAGTTAGTTAGTCAGTCAGTTAGTTAGTTAGTTAGTTAATTAGTCAGTCAGTTAGTTAATCAATTAGTTAGTTAGTTAGTGAGTTTGTTAGTTAGTTAGTTAGTTAGTTAGTTAGTGTGTGAGTTATTTAGTTAGTTAGTTGGTTAGTTAGTTAGTTAGTTAGTTAGTTAGTTAGTGTGTGAGTTATTTAGTTAGTTAGTTAGTTAGTTAGTTAGTTAGTTAGTTAGTTAGTTAGTTAGTTAGTTAGTTAGTGTGTGAGTTATTTAGTTAGTTAGTTAGTTAGTTAGTGTGTGAGTTATTTAGTTAGTTAGTTAGTTAGTTAGTTAGTGTGTGAGTTATTTAGTTAGTTAGTAGTTAGTGAGTTAGTTAGTTAGTTAGTTAGTTAGTTAGTTAGTCAGTTAGTTAGTGTGTGAGTTATTTAGTTAGTTAGTTAGTTAGTGAGTTAGTTAGTTAGTTAGTTAGTTAGTTAGTTAGTTAGTTAGTTAGTTAGTTAGTGTGCGAGTTATTTAGTTAGTTAGTTAGTTAGTTAGTTAGTTAGTTAGTTAGTTAGTTAGTTAGTGTGTGAGTTATTTAGTTAGTTAGTTAGTTAGTGAGTTAGTTAGTTAGTTAGTTAGTTAGTTAGTTAGTTAGTTAGTTAGTTAGTTAGTGTGCGAGTTATTTAGTTAGTTAGTTAGTTAGTTAGTTAGTTAGTTAGTTAGTTAGTTAGTTAGTTAGTTAGTTAGTGTGTGAGTTATTTAGTTAGTTAGTTGGTTAGTTAGTTAGTTAGTTAGTTAGTTAGTTAGTTAGTTAGTTAGTTAGTTAGTTAGTTAGTTAGTTAGTTAGTTAGTTAGTTTGTGTGTGAGTTATTTAGTTAGTTAGTTTGTTAGTTAGTTAGTTGGTGTGTGAGTTATTTAGTTAGTTAGTTAGTTAGTTAGTTAGTTAGTTAGTGAGTTAGTTAGTTAGTTAGTTACTTAGTTAGTTAGTCAATTAGTTAGTTAGTTAGTTAGTTAGTCAGTTAATGTGGTGTTTGTGCCACGGACATTACGAACGTTTCTAATGTTTTCCGAATGCAATGCACTTTCCCTGTCTCAAACATTGCATGGTCTGTCTAGCTCCTTCATCTCTATTTCTCTGTGTGTGAGTCACTGCCTCATCCCTGTCTGTGTCTATGTGCGCGCGCCTTCCCTCTACGAAGCTCGGGGAGTACCCACCTCAAATATACTGCTTATATGGGGTGCACGACAATTGACTTCCACAATTTGACCGCGGTCAATTTGACTGTGGACAATTTGACTGCCGAGTAATTTGTCTGCCAACAAAATGACTGCCAACAAAATGACTGCCGACAATATGACTGCCGACAAAATGACTGCCAACAAAATGACTGCCAACAAAATGACTGCCGACAAAATGACTGCCAACAAAATGACTGCCGACAAAATGACTGCCGACAATATGACTGCGGCAATTTGACTGCCGACAATATGACTGCGGCAATTTGACTGCGGCAATTTGACTGCCGACAATATGACTGCCGACAATATGACTGCGGCAATTTGACTGCCGACAATATGACTGCGGCAATTTGACTGCGGCAATTTGACTGCCGACAATATGACTGCGGCAATTTGACTGCGGCAATTTGACTGCCGACAATATGACTTCGGCAATTTGACTGCGGCAATTTGACTGCCGACAATATGACTGCGGCAATTTGACTGCGGCAATTTGACTGCCGACAATATGACTGCGGCAATTTGACTGCCGACAATATGACTGCGGCAATTTGACTGCCGACAATATGACTGCGGCAATTTGACTGCCGACAATATGACTGCGGCAATTTGACTGCCGACAATATGCCTGCGGCAATTTGACTGCCGACAATATGCCTGCGGCAATTTGACTGCCGACAATATGCCTGCGGCAATTTGACTGCCGACAATATGACTGCGGCAATTTGACTGCCGACAATAATGAATAACCGAGTACAATGCAATCCAGTAGTAGTTTGTTACACCATGAAAATTTTAACATTAAGTTTCACATAAGGGTACCTTAAAATTCAAATGACCTTAAGAATGCGTATTTCCTTGGGTGTAAGGCTGTAAACTGCGGTGGAGCTGGAGATACACAAACTTCTCTCAGGGCTGCTAATTGGCCAGAAAGATGACGCGATTAAAGCATGAGAAATGGTAATTAGAGTAGTACGTCCCACAAACTGGCTTTCGAAGCAGGGATTGGCAGACTTTAACCTCAAAGGCCAGATAAAGAATCCACCTCATAGCTGCGGGCCAGATGCGAGTGGAAAGGAGAAGAAATAGACTGTTAGAAGAGAGGAGAGGCGAGAGGGGGGTAAGAGAAAAGATAGAAGAGACGAGGGGTGAAGAGAGAGCAGAGAATAGGGGAGGAAGAAGCGAGAGGAGGGAGAAGGAAAGAGTAGAGGTGAGAGGAGGGAAGAGATGAGACAGAGGATCAATGAGAGAGGAGAGTTGAGAAGAGAGCAGAGAGGAGATAAAAGAGGATCGAGAGGAGAGATTAGAAAGGATAGAGAAGAGAGGAGAGAGAGATGAGAGAGCAGAGACGAGAGAGAAGAGACGAGAGACGAAAGAGAAGTGAGAAAAAAGAAGAGAAGATAGAAGTTTCAAAAGATGCAAAGGACATAGGGAGAGGCAGAGGTAGAGGCCAGAGTTTGCCTGACATTCTGCACAGCACCCCAGCCAACAATATCAATTAATAATCGGTTATTCATTAATTTTTTCTTGGCAGTAATTTTGTCCGCAGTCGTATTGTCGGCAGTCAAATTGTCCGCAGTCAAATTGTGGCAGTCAAATTGTGGCAGTCAAATTGTGGCAGTCATTGTCGTAGACCCGCTGATATGAGCCTCCCACTCTGCGGAGGGAAGGCCCACTTCTTTTTCCGGTATCTCTCTGCGATTCTCACTCAGTTGTGCAGAGAAAACTTATACAAGCCAGTCAGCCATTGCCTTCCAAGATATTACAGTTGATTACGTAGTTAGTTAGCTAGGTAATGTACATGTATAGCAGCCATAACTATATCCAATAGCAGTGTTCAGGAAGGAGAGCTTATGCATGAAATAGCAGCTGAATGTATTGCTTACATTTATGCTTATATATACGAGCTACAATTGATATCAGTTTGCAAATCTCAGCTTGCGTGCAGTTAACTTGAACTGTTAAAGTCAAAATTGCCTGTCTACACTGAATAAACAGCACAGTTGCGGTGAGTGAATCCAGCATCAGAAACATTTTTGCTGCCAAATAAATTATTTAACTGCTAAATATATAGTGGTGTCTTCCTGCGGACATGGCTTACCAAGAAAACTTTATCTTGATAAACTCTTTCTGCGACAATTTGACTGTTGTCACAATTCCACAAGGTGAACCAGCCCCAAAAAAGGCACAGATCGAGATTGTACATGCCTGAAAGTCTAAGAATCCAATCTAAGAAATGCTAGGAAACTTCCGATCGGTTGTGTCGGTGTCGAGTACATCGTAAGCCAAAGCGGTATCGGTAATTAAGGGGGTTTATGTACATCCTGGCGCACTTTAAGCGACATTGTCACAACCGACGAGAGACATTACTGCCCATTCCGCCGACCCCCCCCCTGAGCAGGCACACAAGCGCGCGGATACGTACGCAGTCATACGCACAGGTACACACTCAGACAGGGAGTGTACATCGACCCTACTAAACTTTATTTATCGTTAGGCATGTACACTTCACTGTGCCTTGGTGGGGGGGGGGGGGTCGGTCTTCAGGGCGTTAATTGCACGAGCAGAGCCAAGCCGAGATTCCAATTTTAGCCCAATATATTAATGTGGCTGCACTTGGAATCGAGCCGTTGACCGTTATTACTTATCATTAAGTATTAATCATCATGCTTATGAGAGGGGTCGCCACACACACCCTCAATTACCCCAGCTAATGCTGGCGCCCATTTTACAGCTGGGTGAACTGAAGCAATGCAGAATTAAGTATCTTGCTCAAGGACACAATTTGTTCCGAGTTGGTCAAGAATCGAACCCCCGACCCTTCAGTCGTGAGTCCGACGCTCTAACCACTAGGCTGCAACCCCTCCCCACTAAGTGAACCCACTGAGCCAGTCAATGATTACAATTGGATCATAATAGCCTAGAAATACGCATACAAGTCATGACCAAGTCCAGAGGGTAAGAAACACTGCCAATATTATGCTTAAGAAATGCCTGAAAATCTAAAAATGTGAGTGCTCAGCATTCTTCTGCTTTTACGAGATGGAGCTGGGCGTATAAACCTTCCATACTTTGTAGCAGTCCCTCTCTCTCCTCAAAGTGTACAGAGATTGGCAGCATGCTCAAAAAAGATTCCCCAACCCCCACCCCAGGGAGGCCGTGATGAGGCCTGTGAGTGATGGGGAAAATTTTGGTAAGCACGCTTCGAAATTTCGTCCCTCCATCCCACTTGCCTTACCTTCCCTCGCCCTCCTCACTGACCAGCAGCCTCTGTACACAGGCAGGGAGTGGATAAGATAAAGCTTAAAAATCCTTAGTTCTTGCTTTGCGAATTGCTTCAATGAAGGAATCACATTGTGATAGCGGCCTGAGTAAACGGCCTTCATAAGAAAGCTCAAAGGATCGCTACACTCTTGGCGGTACGTTTGAAAAATGCAACATTTTGTGATTACACTAGAAAATTTGTCTAATTCGTTACATTTTTGGTTTTGAAGCAAACAACGAAAAGAGGCTCTGTCGAATATCCAAAATCGTAGTGGTTAAATTAGTAGTTAAAGTGTGCCAGGCAAATCACTGAATTCTTTGTTGGTTTAACAATAAAAAAATCATACAATTTTGCAATTTGATTTGCCCCTATGCTCAGTTTTAGTCATTTATTGCTTTGGAAACTTCAAGATTGAGATCTTACGTTAAAAATATTCTCTCCATTCTACAAGCCTACACAGAAGTATTTATTAACGTTTCCTTGTGTTATTTTGAGTAACTTTTTTGCCTTGCACACTGATTTCTATAGCCGGAACATACTCTCGCCCCCTTTCTCTCCCTCATCTCTCTCTCTCTCTCTCTTTCTCTCTATCTATCTATCTATCTACAATATCTATCTATCTATCTATCTATCTATCTATCTATCTATCTATCTATCTATCTATCTATCTATCTATCTATCTATCTATCTATCTATCTATCTATCTATCTATCTATCTATCTATCTATCTATCTATCTATCTATCTATCTATCTATCTATCTATCTATCTATCTATCTATCTATCTATCTATCTATCTATCTATCGATCTATCTATCTATCTATCTATCTAGCTATCTATCTATCTATCTATCTATCTATCTATCTATCTATCTATCTATCTATCTATCTATCTATCTATCTATCTATCTATCTATCTATCTATCTATCTATCTATCTATCTATCTATCTATCTATCTATCTATCTATCTATCTATCTATCTATCTATCTATCTATTTATTTATCTATCTATCTATCTATGTATCTATCTATATATCTATCTATCTATCTATCTATCTATCTATCTATCTATCTATCTATCTATCTATCTATCTATCTATCTATCTATCTATCGATCTATCGATCTATCGATCTATCGATCTATCGATCTATCTATCTATCTATCTATCCATCTATCTATCTATCTATCTATCTATCTATCTATCTATCTATCTATCTATCTATCTATCTATCTATTTATTTATTTATCTATCTATCTATCTATCTATCTATCTATCTATCTATCTATCTATCTATCTATCTATCTATCTATCTATCTATCTATCTATCTATCCATCTATCTATGTATCTATCTATCTATCTATCTATTGATTTATCGATCTATCGATCTATCTGTGGTAGCGTGGGTCTGCTCAATTGCTCCGCTTAGTGTAATGTACAGTGCAGGTGTACACCTGCACGCGCGCGTGTGATTGGCTGACGCTTTGTCAGACAACCTTTATTGTTGGCCAGCTATATTAAATACAAGCTCTCTGCCTTGGGGGGGGTCTTACCCCCGAAGTGGAGTTTTCACAGTGGCGACGAGACTGAAACGATCCTGCGCAAATGAGTAGTGCAAGTGCACTAGGGCTTGTCGGCCCATACGAAGAAGGCTCTGAGCCGTGGCATATGTACCAAGCAAGGTTAGAACAATATTTTGTTGCCAATGACGTCACTGAGGAAGCGAAAAAGCGAGCGATTCTGCTGAGTTCATGCGGCAAGAAAGTCTTCCATCTGGCCTTCAGTTTGCAGTCTCCTGCACAGCCATCAGCCAAGAGCTACACCGAAATTTGTGAGGCACTGAAGAGCCATTTCGAGCCTGAGGAGTCCGAGATCGTCCATCGTTACCGATTCTACACCAGAAATCGCAGGGAAGGTGAGGGCGTCGCTGACTTCGTCGCAGACCTCCGAGACCTGGCTCGCGACTGCAAGTTCGGCGACAGCCTGACTTCGATGCTTCGCGACAGGCTGGTGCTGGGAATCAACAACGACGGCGCTCAGCGGCGGCTGCTGGCGGAGCCCGATCTCACTCTAGCGAAGGCATTGAAGCTGGCCCTGGCCCACGAGTCCGCCGCCAAGGGCTGCCAGCTGGTGTCGGGAGCGAGTAAGCCAGATCCAGTCAGTCAGGAGTCCGTCAGCATTGTCAAGCAACAGCAGAAGTCATCTTCGACAAGGAGGTGCTTCAGGTGCCTGTCAACGAAGCATCTCGCTAATAAGTGCCCGTTCGCCACCCAGAAGTGCTACAAGTGCTCAAAGACCGGCCACACTGCGGCTGCCTGCAAATCCCAGTCGAAGGACGATAGAAGAGAGGCTCTGCAGATGCAGGACGGTGAGGAAAAAGACAGCTGCGAGGAGGAAACGGCCCACTCACTGTACCAGCTGTCCGGCAAGCGAGTGTCGAAGGTGCCGCCGATTACAACGACGGTGCGCATCAATGGCCGACCTGTTGTCATGGAAGTGGACACCGGAGCCTCCGTGTCCCTGGTATCCTCGAAGACCTACAGGACCGTGCTCAACTCCCAGCCAGCACTGCAGCCTGCGTCCATGCAGCTGCGAACATACTCCGGTGAGAAAGTGTCAATCGAAGGCTGCATCTGCGTTGCTGTGGAAGCTGCTGAAGCACCGCCCAAGTCACTCAGCCTCCTTGTGGTCGCCGGCTGCGGATCCGACCTGCTCGGAAGAGACTGGCTGTCCGAGTTGCGGCTCGACTGGAGATCAATCAAGCAAATGGCGGCTGCTCCGGAGGTGTCGCCCAGACTGCAGCAGCTGCTCGACAAGTACAGCGATGTTTTTTCGCCTGAGCTAGGAAAGTACAACGGACCACCAGTGAGTTTGAATATGAAACCCGATGCTCAACCTCGCTTTATGAAGGCCAGGAATCTCCCCTTTGCTGTGAAGGATAAGGTGGAGAGCCAACTGAACCGCGAGATCGAACAAGGAATCCTGGTGCCCGTGCAGCACTCCGAGTACGCATCGCCGGTGGTGCCAGTGCTCAAGTCCGACGGCTCTGTGAGGGTCTGCGCCGACTTCAAGCAGACCGTCAACCCGAACGTGGAGCCCGACTCGTATCCTCTGCCGCGGATCGAAGAGCTGTTCGCGAAGCTGACTGGTGGGCGGCTCTTCACTAAGCTCGATTTGTCGCAGGCGTACATGCAGCTGCCACTCGATGAGGCTTCCCAGGAAGTCTGCACGATCAATACGCACAAAGGGCTGCTTCGGTACACGCGGCTGCCCTTCGGTGTCTCGCCAGCGGTCGGGATTTTTCAGCGCCGGATGGACTGCTTGCTGCAAGGAATCACCAGCACCGCCTGCTTCATCGATGACCTCATCATCACCGGGAAGGACGACAGCAGTCATCTGAACTCCCTGGAGCAGGTTCTGGAGAAGCTGAGCCAGAGCGGCCTCCGGTGCAAGCTGGAGAAGTGCCAGTTCATGCAGACGAGCGTCAGTTATCTCGGTCACCGCATCGATGCCGACGGCCTGCACCCGATCAAAGACAAGGTCGAGGCGATTGTCAGCGCTCCAGCTCCCAAGGACGCAACTCAGCTGCGCAGCTTCCTAGGCATGGTGAACTACTATGGCAAGTTCCTGCCTAATTTGTCTCAAGTCCTGGCACCGCTGCACCTGCTGCTGTGCGAGCAACACCGCTGGAACTGTGGCGCTGCTCAGAACGCCGCTTTCGAGAAGTGCAAGGCCCTGCTGTCTTCGGCTCCGGTATTGGCGCACTTCGACCCGAGCGAAGACCTGCTGCTTGAGTGCGACGCGTCCCCCTACGGCCTGGGCGCGGTCATTAGCCACAGGATCGATGGAGCTGTCCGGCCTGTGGCCTTTGCCTCGCGTACGTTGCACGACGCTGAGAAAAACTACTCGCAGCTCGAGAAGGAAGCCCTCGCTGTAGTGTTTGCGGTCAAGAAGTTCAACGCGTACCTGTTCGGCCGCCCATTTCTGCTGGTGAGTGACCACAAACCTCTGCTTGGATTGCTTGCTGAGAACAAGGCCGTGCCGGCCCTGGCATCTGGAAGAATTCAGAGGTGGGCTCTGCTGCTGTCTGGCTATAACTACCGCATGGTTCACCGAGCCGGAGCCTCACTGCTGTGCGCCGATGCCCTGAGTCGCCTGCCGCTGCCCGACAAGCCGGCGACGGTCCCGAAGCTGGCAGAGCTGGTCATGCTGATGGACCACCTAGACGATGGACCTGTCACGGCAGCTCAGATACGCGGCCTGACTCGAAGGGACCCCACACTAGCCCGAGCTCTGCACTTCACGCAAATTGGCTGGCCAGAGCGGGTCAGTGACGATCTGCTGCCATACTCCAAGAGAGCGGTTGAGCTCGGTGCGCAAGACGGCTGCCTCCTGTGGGGCGCTCGAGTGGTGGTCCCGGTCGGAGCGCGAGCTGCACTGCTCCAGGTGCTGCATCAAGGTCATGCGGGGGCGTCACGCATGAAGACGCTAGCCCGAGGTTATTTCTGGTGGCCAGGATTAGACTCGGAGATTGAAAACCTGGCCAAGGCCTGCTCTGACTGTCAGGAGTTGCAGAACGCCCCGGCGCCTTCGCCAATGTTGTCGTGGCCGTGGCCTGACCGACCGTGGTCTCGAGTGCATATCGACTATGCGGGTCCGGTGTCTGGCAAGATGCTGCTGGTTGTCGTCGATGCCCATTCAAAGTGGCTGGATGTGCATGTGGTGACGTCAGCGACCTCAGTTGTCACCATCCAGAAACTCCGCTCCAGCTTCGCGATACACGGGTTGCCAGATGTGCTGGTGTCGGACAATGGGCCCAACTTGGTCAGCGAGGAGATGTCCGATTTTCTGCGGAGGAACGACATTCAGCACATGCGCGTTGCTCTCTACCATCCGGCGTCCAACGGCCTGGCGGAACGAGCTGTCCAGACGCTGAAGCGGTCCCTGGAGAAGCAGCGCGAAGGCTCCTTGGAGGATAAGGTCGCCCGGTTCCTGCTGAGCTACCGGGTCACTCCGCATGCGGCAACTGGTGTGGCTCCCTGCGAACTCCTGATGGGACGGCGCCTGTGCACGTTGCTATATCGAGCTCGGCCAGACCTGGGAGCAAGAGTACAGCGTAAGCAAGGTCAGCAAAAAGAGCACCACGACTGCAAAGCTCGGTTCCGGACCTTCGAGACTGACGACGCTGTACTCGCCAGAGACTTTGGAGCCAACGGAGGTCGGTGGAAGCCGGCGCGAGTTGTCGGTGCCGCCGGTCCAGCCTCCTACCTGTGCGGCTTCGATGCCGACGACCGAGTGGTGCGGCGGCACGTTGACCATGTCCGCGGTGGTCCTGAGCAGCCGCGACCTACCGGAGCTGGCGTGACAGACGGTGCTACCGACGCCAAGGCCGCGCCTGAGCCGAAAGCTGCGATGCCGGCCGTGGACGAGCCGCCAAACCTGGCTGCTCCTGGAGACCCTGAGATCGACGGGTCTCTGCGCCGATCGTCGCGAGTTCGACGTCCCCCGGAGCGCCTGAGCTACGGGTGACGTCATCTGTGAAAGAGACTGTTTTGATTGACTGTTGAGTTCGCACGTTTAATTTTGGATTTTGAACTTTGTTATGGTTATGGTTTATTTTCCTTTATTCTGTTGTGTCGTTGCTTTCCTATCAGGCGTTTGCGTAGTTTTGGTGCTGGTTAATTATTATTTATTATTAAGTTATTAAGTTTCGAGTTATTGTTCCTCACTAAAATGTGTTGCTCTAATGTATTCTCTTGCGATCCCTGATCCCCACGTAGATGGGGAGGGATGTGGTAGCGTGGGTCTGCTCAATTGCTCCGCTTAGTGTAATGTACAGTGCAGGTGTACACCTGCACGCGCGCGTGTGATTGGCTGACGCTTTGTCAGACAACCTTTATTGTTGGCCAGCTATATTAAATACAAGCTCTCTGCCTTGGGGGGGGGGTCTTACCCCCGAAGTGGAGTTTTCACATCCATCGATCTATCGATCTATCGATCTATCTATCTATCTATCAATCTATCGATCTATCGATCTATCTGTCTCTCTCTCTCTCTCTCTCTCTCTCTCTCTCTCTCTCTCTCTCTCTCTCTCTCTCTCTCTCTCTCTCTCTCTCTCTCTCTCTCTCTCTCTCTCTCTCTCTCTCTCTCTCTCTCTCTGTCTCTCTGTCTATCTCTCTCTCTCTCTCTCTCTCTCTCTCTGTCTCTCTGTCTATCTCTCTCTCTCTCTCTCTCTCTCTCTCTCTCTCTCTCTCTCTCTCTCTCTCTCTCTCTCTCTCTCTCTCTCTCTCTCTCTCTCTGTCTCTCTGTCTTCGATGGAAAGTTCGATGGAAAATTTTTTCTGCAAGTGAAAGGCACGGCCATGGGAAAATCGTTTGCGCCCAGCTACAGTAACATCTACATGGGCTACTGGGAGCAGCGGGGCCTGGAGCTCAGCCCGCAGAAGCCCGCCCTGTGGCTGCGCTACATCGACGACATCTTCGGCGTCTGGCACGGAACGAGAGACGAGCTGGTCCGCTTCCACGAGCTCCTGGATG